>CAEFZY010067532.1:0-13083 GCA_903066815.1 Brachyrhaphis roseni
AGCACTTAAAAAACTGAAAGAAGAGAAAGACAGGAGTGGGAACTATTTCCCAGAATGCTTAGCGGCATGTTTTTGTCTCCTGAGATGGAAGTGCGTTACATTGATCTGACTCTTGTGTTTTATTAAGGCAAATGTTCATTTTAATGCAATTCTCAGTTAGCAAAGCTTGAGGATAATGTCCTGATCACACTAAATGTTTCTGAGCTGAATTCATTGGGATGTTTAATAAAATTCATTATCAGATCAGAAATTTTGTTCCTGCAGTTTGAAACAAAAATTTAAATTATTTTAACGTAAAATAAGTATTTATTTAACTTGATATTGTGAGTAAAATAATAGAGAAATGTGGCTGTTTAACTAGGTGAGGGGAGTGTTTTTTCTTGCATATTGTGAATTAATTATTTGGTTTAAATTGCAGCTTTAGGTTAAAACTCACAATTCAAGATTAATGAAGTTAAAAACCATGTTTAGACAACTTGTCTCTTGTTGTTAAATCAACTTCATGAACTTTAATTTCTGAGTTGAAACCAAAACAATTTTCTTGTTGAATTAAATTGCATTTTCAAGGCAGCAGGTGGACTTTCATTTTCAAGTTAAACCACCTTCAAATGTTTTACAGTGAATCAACTGCGCTATAAAAACAACGGGACAATGGTGGAGACGGTGGTAGGAATTCGTTCTATCGCATTCGGCAGGTTGCTGGTTCGATTCCTGCTCCGTCTACCTCTGTTGTTGTGACCTTGGTTACTTCACCCGCCTTGCCTGCTGGCGGTGTTGAGAGGATCTGGTGGTGCCGATACATGGCAGCCTTGCTTCTGTCAGACTGTCCCAGAGCAGCTGTGGCTACTATTATCCAGTAGCTTTCCACTGTGTGTGTGAATGGGTTAAACGATATACAAGTATTCTTTCAGCAAATGTAGTATTTTAAAGTATGTTAGCGATTAATCGATTACTGATTAATCATGATATTAATCATGATTAATATCAATTAATCATGATTATTAGTTTTATCCCTGGTCAGAATTTTGTTTTGTAGAGTGAAGATGCAGAGGTGCTGGTGTTTGGCGTCCAAAAATAAAGACTAACCTAAATCTTTTAAAGACCAGAATGATATATTTAGAAACTTCAAACGGTGACAAACACGTGATTTTTCTCCTGATTCAATCTGTCTGCAGGTGAGCTGCTGTCCGCTCAGCTTCCTTAAAGTCAAAGTCTAATCCTGGCGATCCAAACCAGCGCTATCTAGGTTAGCAGGTCACTCACTTCTTCTACTTCTTCTTCTTCTTCTTTATTAGCGCAATCGTTGGTTGACTTTAACAACTGCATGCTTTTCTTTTCTTTTTACCTAATCAAGGAAGACGTCATAATAAAGCCAAAATATCCAAATGCTGATGTCAGTAAATATATTAGCTGTTTTACAACTAATCCCTGGCAACTGGTGGCTACTGAGTGACCTTCTCCTCTGACAGAGATCAGTCTTCTTATCTGGCACATTAAGCATTCATAACACAAACGTATCTGATCCAAGAGCCAATTTATACAGTCCCCTGACCCTGAACTTTGCATCAATCTTAGTTAATTGCAGTCTTGTCAGAAAAGGGATTATCCAAACAGGTAATGCAAATGTTAATGAGATCATTTTTGCATATCTTTATTTTCCTGTGGTTGAAATGTCACTGGTTCTGACGTTCTGCTATGAAGAATGTCACTCCCGATGGCCCCTTGATACATTGTTGGCCATGAGGAGGTCGGATGCAGAGGAGAAACCAAAACAGAGACGTGGTAAAAATGAAGAAAAATGTATAGAAATGGCAACGTTTTTTTGTTGTTTTTTTTAAAAACTCATTTTCAGTCAGTGTTGTTGCTGTTAAAATTGTATATTTTTACTGCATGACATGCTGTTGCCTCTCCAAGTGTTGTTGGCACTCTGCTGATTGTCATGCGCCTGATTTGACATGGCTTAAATAACTATCTTCCTGCCAGTGATTGGCATTCACACAAGAAGGGGTGAGTGGGACTGGGGAGCAGATGGTGACATTCCACATGACCAAACTGATCAATCAGCATGCTGGGACGCAGGTGCAGCACAGGCGGGCAGCACCACACCATCTATTTCACCATCTACAGGGCACTATAACACATGGGCACCAATCGTGGCACCCTGAGGGTCTGCATGCTCCTCCGTCCCGCTGCGCCAAGGTTGATGACATCAGAGTTTCCCACCCGCTGTGCCATGGGACGCAGAGAAAAGGGAGCGTGGAAAAAAAAACAAGCATTGGAATAATATCTGCAACAACAGCTTGGTCTGGGGAAGGTTGTATAAGTGACGTCAAAGTAAGGGACTCCCATATTATATATTATTACCAAATATAAGTGTGCTGAGGTGGTATTAATAACTCTGGACCTTTTGTTACGCTACTAATAGAAACAACAGTATGTTTTTAATGCAAAGAAAAATCTGAAATGTGTTGCATATAGAGAACCAGATTTGGGTAAGTCTCCATCAGCTCTGCACATTTATTTATGAAAAATAGCTCAACCTCTGTCAGGTTGGATGGAGCGTTTTAACATTAAATGGGTTCTGTTATGTTATGAAAAATTCACATTTTGCATGGTTTTTTTTATTCTTCCATTTGGGTCTCAACTGCTTCTAAAAACAAAGAGTCAGTTATTCTTTTGACAATAAGTCAAAAAATGTCTGGAAAATGAGTTGTTTTGCAACCCTCTCAATTGTTGAGTCACATTGAAGGGGCACTGCGCTGTTACCCAGCAACCCTAGCAGAGCCCAGCCCTGTTACCTAGCAACCTAAGTTTAACTCCAGCACGTTTGGTCAGCTGGTTTTATCGCTATTAGTATGGTACAATGGCTGCTGAAAAACTTACCGTCCAGAAATCACTTGCTGCATTCTTGTTGGTCGTGCAGGAGGCTCCACTTCTGCTTTTCAAAGATGTACTGTTGTATAACTGTGCATTTGCTGAAAGCCATTTTCACCTGCAAGTTGAGGGAGCATTGCCAGCAGCAGCTTCTTAGGATTTAAAGTGACAAGACGCCCTAAAACAGTTCAAAATATTCAGAACTGATCAAACTAAAATCTCAACATCTAAGAATTACTTTGTGTAAAAAATGTAATGAGTATGTTTTGTATAATCATAAACCTTTTCCAGTCCGTTCAAGAAAGCATAATAGGTTACCGTTAGATTTCAAATCTTGCCACAGACTCTCAATTGATTTTACATCTGGACTTTGACTGGGTCATTCCATGCTTGTAAGTAACTAATTCCATTGTAACCCAGGCTGCAGTGGTATTTATGGCACAATAACCACTGTAATGTCTAGAAACTGAAGGGTTTTGATATTGTGTTCACGTCACTGCAGACCCAGCACCAATACACTTGTTGATCATCCACTCCATATTCCCCTCATTTGTCAACAAAACTTGGAGATACTTAACCTTCTCCATTTGGACCTTGTCGCGACCTGGAGAGGTCACGACCCCATTCTGGCTCAAGGCAGTGCTCTTGGATTTGGAGGTGTTGATTTTCAGTTGCTTCCTACTGAATACAGTCCACAAAGTTAAAGTATCTTATCATACTAACAGCTATTCAAATGCATTTTGTTAGCAGTTATCAGTCGTCCGAGTTAGTGTTATCTTTCAAAAAGCAAAAAGAGAAAAAAAAGTGATGAGCTTTATAAAACCAAGTATTTTGATATGTTACTCCAGTGAAACAGTGTACTAAGTAATTAAGTTTATGGTATACTGTTAAATAAGTCATCAATATACTTGAAGATTAAAATGCTTATGAAAATACATTATGCTTTTGATGAACCAATTGATGTGTCATTGTTGTTGGCATTGTCAAAACTTTAAATACAGAAATACCAATAGACAGGGGCAAATGGAAGCGAATGATGGGGATAACGCTAAGAAATGGGTTCCAGCTTAAATTACACACTGGTGGAGTCAATTTACTAATTAGGCAGCTTCTGGAGCCAGTTGTACTTTACTTTAGGAGTATTAAAGTGAAGAGGTTTAACTCAAATGCTCTTCATATTTTTCACATTTTAAATAAAAAAACCCCAGGAAATTAACGAGTCCTTTTCTGTCCACTTCACGCATAAACTTTATATTTAATATAACTGCATAAAAGATCAAGTAAAAAAAAAATAAAAATAAAAACTGATCCAGTCCAAAAAACCTGAGAAATCATGTTTAGTTTTTAATCCCTTAGTAATATAATAGCTAACAAACTAACTTTTGATTCATTTTTCCAATCTTTTTATTTCCTTTAAGCTTTTTTTTAATGATTATTTAAATATTTTGCTGGAAATACACTGAAAAAACAACTTGTTAAGTTATCATGTTGAACAAGTGTGAATACATAAAGCTTGGCAAACTTAAAGAGCTCCATTCCCTTAGTGTATAGCTATAATGTTGTTAGCATTATATTTTAATAAGAAAAAGAAGGTGACATGCATTTAGCTGAGTGTGTTGATCAGTTGATGTGTTTTTCTTACAGATATTCTAACAACAAAACAAAAATCAATGAAAGTGGATGCATCTTAAAGTTAGCACAGCGTGTGAAGCGCGTGCTGAGGTAAATGGGTTGGCTGTGGTTTCTGATGCATGCTGGCGTGACTTTGTGCCGAGGATCTGCGGCATCTTCAGGATAAGACCTGGACTCAGCAAGCCGATCTCATAGTCTGGCCCGACTGTGGGGGGAAGTGGGGGAAGCTGTAAGAGGATTGGACTGGCTACGGCCGCACGTGAGAGCCAGACTCACCGACTTCTTCACTGCAGTGACCCAGCCGTCCCACATATACCAACTACAAAGAAAAAAACAAAACGTACAACTTCAGGTCGGACACTGGATCCTGGATGACTTGTTGGGTCGCCATGACTGTCCCAGACACGTCCAGTGTTGTTCTGCTATTTCTGCTTGATGCAGATCAGATATCATAGTTTGGTCTTTCCGGGTTTACTTTGTAAACTTTGACTTTTATATCTTGTTTTGTGTGGTTCACATATGAAAGTCAAAGGTTTTGCATTTTATTTAGTCTCTGAATCACAAAATAGGGACAAGCTCCAGAAACTGAATGTATCGTAGGACTGCAGTGAAAATACTGGCAGCTGTAGTTACCATATAAATCCGTATTTATATGGTCAAATTCACCATATAAATACAAATTTTACTGTATTTTATACAATAAAACTATGGCAACACAGAATCTTACCATATAAATACGAATTTTACTGTATTTATACAGCAAAATTATGGCTGTATTTATTATTATTGTATTATTACCGTATTTATACAGTAAAATTCTTGCAACACAGAATTTAACGATATAAATGTGGTTTTATTTGGTAACCACAGCTGCCAGTATTTTACCTTAAATTAGACACTTTTTTTTTTACAGTGTATAAGTTATTTTTAAAAGGACTTTAGAGGTAATTAATTCTGAAATGTAAAACAAGATTTATTAAAAGCACAAGAAAATCTAAGTAAAGGACACAACCATGAAACTTATCACTAAAGTTGTTTTTTCTGGTGTTAAAATGTATATTTTCATATAAAAATATATATTTTTGCAATGAATTACAATATTAAACAAATAGTTTACACTTGTGTTTCTTCAGAATAACTGAATTTATCATTATATACTGTATGTTTCCACTGTCATTTGCAGTTTTTAATTATTTTCCCATTACAACTTTTTTTTTCATATGTCTTACTTGTATATTATTTATCTATTTACTTATTAATTTGGGGGTTAAAATACGGTTTCAAAAGCACTATTTGATGAATGTTTGATGCATTTTGTACAATATTTCCAGATAGGAGTGATATTGTAAGACATGTTTTTATTAAACCATAGTGCTATAAACTCTATCATTATATTTCAAAATGCTCATTAAGAAAATTGCTTAAGGGAAATAAAAAAGGATCGGCAAAATGAAGGGACGTTAATTTTTCTAGCTGTTAAATTACTAGGCAAATTAGAAATAAATTGTGTGATTTGGGGTAAAAAAGTGGCTGTCTGGTTGGAAGAAGTGTTGTGTGAATCTTGACATTTGAAGGAATGAGCAAGGGCAAAAACGGTGTTCATAAGCCCTTCCACAATAAATCAGAAGTGACAGAAGATTGACAGTAAAACAAATCAGTCCAGAATAGCCACCGACTGGAGGTCAAAGATGAAGCGAGAAAACAACGACTAACAAGGAAAAACAACATTTTGTTCTTATTTAGATGAAATAGCTCCGTTCATCATCTCCGCTTGATGTGAAACTTGGACAAATGTAATATATGCAGGTGTGTTGCAAAGAGATGAGCACATTGACAAAGAACATTTTGGATGTTCAATAAATCACAGACATTTTTTTAAAATGACTATCCAGAACGATAACCAAAATTAACCCTTCTCAATAAAAATTGTAATGTTGCAATGTAAAAGACCAGAAGCAGAATAAAATACACAGCACGCCTGATGTTTGACATGTATAAACTTTGCCTCCTAGGTTATTCTCAGCTCAACATTTTTTATTTTATTTTAGCATTTTACAAAAAATAAATGAGTTCAAACGCAAGCAATACACTCAAATAAATTATATAAAAAATTTACTCTTAATATTTTTTGTTCAGTATGATTACAAAGAATTGTACTTATTTATTTTTATTTTTTATTATTATTATTATTTTTTTTTTTTTAAAAAAAGGGAACTTTTTTGCAGCCCAACAGTGACTCATTACTTTTATGTGCCCTTTGATTGGATGTATAATAAATTAAAAATATACTGGATATTGTAATCACTGAGGCAAAAAGATAAAAACAAAAAACTATAAGAGGATTTAAGAAGCTCTCTTTAAGCGGCACAAAAATGACTCTAGTAAACATTTGCATTTACCCAAAATGCTCAGTGACAAACTTAAAGTCTTTTCTAATGTTATTTTAATGCATTCACCATCAAAGTTGGAGTACCACATAGGTGTGTACTGAGCCCTTTCTGTACGTATTAAACACTAATGAATGTAATTTGACAATGTTCACAAATTATCAACTTAATATGAGACCAAAGTCCATCAGTTTATTATGTAATACATATATATTTTGCTTTAATGTCAACAAAACAGAACAAATAATCATTAAACTTCCCTCACTCCAAAAGCACATTATTATTATAGACAACTATAGTACTGGAAATGGTGGAAAACATGAAATATTTCAGATTCATTGGATAATAAACTCACTTTAGAGCTGGAAATGTGGTGAAATGTGTTTATTCTAAGCATTAATTTTTAGTTTTGAAAATACTTACACATACTTTTGACATTTGTATTTATCAGAAATGTAAAATGAAATAAAAAGAAAATCATACTCCTTCTATCCTTTCCCAGAAGTAGTGCATAATTCTTTACAATCGTTCATTACGTTTGTTTGTATACATAAAGTGTCTCAGATGACACACAGTATACTAAAAAATGTTTAAAAACTGTTACTTGATTTAATCGTTTTCAATTCAAAATCTGTGGCAAAAATATTTGCTTAGGCCTTGTTTGTGAGGCTATAATAAGCAGCTATTTCAAACACTTTAAATATGTTATTGAGGGATTTGCATGTTAATAATTTACTTGACCAGTTTGAAAGACTGAACTTGTTTTCCATTTTGTCTAATTTCTCATTTTCATTTTTAGACTCTCTTTTGTGTTTTAATATTATTACTTTCATTATATGTTATAGTACTCAACAGACTTATCTTTAGGCTTTTTAACCCTATTATCAGTAGCATATTTGTGCCAAACTACAAACTTTGAAAGGGACAAACCAGGATCAGCAGAAAAAAGTCTAATGGAGTCATACCCATTACTTTTCTTATTTTGTTGATAATTTTATTTTATCCTCTGGGAAAAGCTCATCATAAATGTTTTCCATTCATGCGTTCTCCATGTATTGTTTGTTTGTTGCTGTATCTGAAGCGTTGGCAGAGTGGTGTAGCAGTACCCGTTCCCACCAACAGATGGCAGCATAAAGGAAGTCTCTGAATAAACCTTTATTTATTTATTGGGGTTTGTTTTTATGACCTGGTGCCTTCATTCTTTTAAAAAAATTCCACGTTTATCAACAATACAACTGCGCACATGTCATTTTCCAACATTTCTGTGGCGATAAAAATCAAAAGTCGTTGTAATTTAACTGACATGTGACTAAATCACGTCTATTTTAGATCTGTTAATATGTAATTAATGAGCATTATATTTAGATCTCGGGCAGATTGTTTAAAATCAGAATAATCTTTCGGATTACTCTTTTTCTTCGAGAACTGAGACGCAGATTTCACTCGGATGAAAAAATAGATTAATCAGTTTGATGAGCAAAGACAGTTTTAAGATATATACCTACAAAAGCAGCTTCCGCTTTTAATTTCAGTCTGACCAGTTTTACTAGTGAATAATCTTAGTCAGAGCCATAGGCAGACACCGGGATCAACATAAATGGCCATAGCTGCCCGTGTTCATGGTGTAATGATATCATCCCGACTGTTTACCCGTCATTGTCACTATCTGATCAAGCAGCTTCCTGCAGCAGCGCCACCTCTGGCTGACAGCGGAACTGCAGGGCGTCAAGTCAGGCACGACAGAGCTGCAACTTCCTGGCTGAAACTTGCTAAAATAAAACACAAGATTATGATAATAATCCAGGGCGTATTCAAAGTTACAGGGGCAAAAATCGCTTAATGTGTTTATGTAAAGCTACATATATGATAATCATATTACAAAAAACTCTTCACTTCAAAAACAAAGAGAAAGAATCCAAATAAATCTACTCTATCAAACTGATGATGGCTAATGTGTTTGAAATAACTGTCTTCTTCAACTCCCAGTGGTTACCTCGAAAGAAAAGCAACAATTTTTAAGTGTAAAACACTTCCAAGATTTCAACTTTTTCTAGAACCTGTGCAGTTAAACAGATATTAACTTGTTTTAATCTTTGTGAAACACATATAGGTCAGAATATGGTTCAAAAAGGTATATCCAGCAATAACAAACAAACAAAAAAAAGTTCAAGCTTGTTTTTAAGTATTCTTTAGTGAGAGATAAAAGATGTATTGCTATTCTTATTTGATTAAAATTACCTGGTACATAAATTTCATTTTGGTCTCTAAAATACCAATCTTTCCACATAACTTTATATTCTGGTTCATTTGATGATGTGATTTTTAAATATTAAATAATTGATGGTTTGATCTGCAGTCGAGTTACCAAATATTTTTTTACTTTTACTTGTGCAATTTCTTTGATGGACCCTTTTACTTTTACTTGAGTACAAATTTTGGGTACGTCTGGAAGTTATGCAGCAAAGTTGTTTAGGAACTAGCTAGATTTACTCAATAATATTTACCTGAGTAGCATTAAAAAAAATAATAAAAACTCAGATGTAGTTTTATTATGTTGTAATTTTTACTTGTTCTTGAGTAATTTTATCATGAAGTATCTCTACTCTTACATGAGTAAAATGTCTGGATTCTCTACCCACCAAATGAAAAACAAACAAACAAACAAACAAAAACACCAGACATGGACATACACCTGCTGTTTTGGTTAAAGTTTCATAAGTTTTACACAGAAAAAAAAATTATAAATATTTATATAAATATATATATATATATATATATATATAAGAATTTTTTTCTTTTGCCTGATTTTGTTATTTTGTAATCGTGTTATTAATATAAATTATTTTCATTTTGGTCTTACCAATATTTCCACATAACTTTATATTTTGGTTCGTTTGATTATGTAAATTTTAGATATTACTCTGTACTCTAATTACCTTTTTTTTTTTACTCTACATGTGTAATTTGTTACTTTTACTTGAATTTAAACAATATATTGAAGTGGTGCTACTCTTACTTCAGTAAAATCTTTGGGTACCCTCTCCTGTCTAGTCTGAAAAACAATAAAATATCGTATAACTAAACGTAAAAATATTTCTTGAACTCACCTTCAGTGTGCGTGAAGTTAATTTTGAGTCCAGTTCTACTTTCAGGAAGTATTTCCGCTCTTGCATGCGGGTTTTTGCGTGCAGCTTGACGCAGCCAGCCCCGTCTGTAGCTGCTTGCTGGCTGCTGCAGGCGTGCTATTTTGCAGCAGCGGAGACACCTCTGCGAAATGCCTTTTGTATGCCCGGCTGGTGCTTTTTCGTTTTGTTTATTTTTTTTCTTTTTGGTTTCGTGAGGGGTCCTATCGCAGTGTTTCTGTAGCCATGCTCTGCGCTGGGTCCGGCGGGGCTGTCCTAGCTGACTGAGCCGCTCCGGCAGGCAGCGGTGGGTCCGGGTGCAGCGCACAGCCGGGGGATGAGGCCTACTTGTTAAAGCTCCCCCACCACCCCACCGTCGCGATGGCTGATGATCAACAACAACCTGGTCAGAAGCCTGCCTCGGGATTAGGCTCTCTTCCAGCGCTGGTGCCAGGACTCCAAGGGCCCGAGGCCAACGCGTTGCAGTTCAAAATAAAGAATTCAATTTGGTAAGGATGGTGCTGATCCATCAAAAGCTAGCCTCACAATCATCATATCTGACCATGGTGGAGGTAGGGAGGCAGTGATCTGCACAAAGCGGCCGAGAATAACTCGCGTTTCCCCGAGCTAGCCTCGGTTTCTCCACCGGAACACGCATGCAGGGATCCGGGGACGGTGTCCGGGTTCGGGGTGATGCGGTAATAAGGCGGTAGAGACGGGCAGGTAGCAGCTCTGATCATTAGCATGGAGCCATAGGAGGCCATGTTATAATAGATGACACCAACACCACCGGTGGTGCTGATGCTCAGGATGATGACAGGTGTCAAAGCAGAATGCTGCACACACTCGGCCTCACTCTGATTTTCTCCATGCTGCACACATGTCTGCACATTATTTATGTAATTATTAGACGATGTGCTTGCTTTAAACATGTTTAGCCTGATTTCTGCTGTGCAACATCTGAATACCCAAATATGATGCTTATAAAAACAATCCCTATATATGGATATATGTAAATTTAATTCAGTAAGTAGGTAATAAACAAAGTGATAGTTTAAGGTAGGGAAGGGCGATATGGATTTAAAGTTTATCGTGATGATTAGGGGCGCACAGCTTGCCGCAATAAGCAATAAATCAATTTATCGCATGAGTTCAATAATTTCCACTTGCATGATTTATTGAAAAAAAAATTTCAGTCTGATAAGCTGGTCTCAACTAATTGACGGACAATTTTATTTAGAGAGATTTTATATGCTGTTTCTGTTGTTTGGTTTATTTATTTGGGATATTTAAAATGTCTTCCAGTTAAGTGTTTAATGTTCATTAGAATTTAAAGTTTATTGATCTCTGAGAATGTGTTCTTGCATTATTTATGACATTGCCATTATATTACTTCAAAATGGTCTCAAAACAACAATATTATCATTTATCGAAATAACTTTTGGGACAATTTATCATCTAGCAGATTGGTGGATGTTATCAGCATATCGCCACACTCCTAAAATTAAGAAAACTGGGACCAATTTATTGGTTGGTGGATTTATCAACGCTCCCTAATTGTGACAACGATAAAAGTGACCATAGGAAGTATTTATTGTTACTGTAACTGTATGGCTTCAACTTTGTGTTTATAGCCTCCAAAACCCAAAAACCTGCTCTTGAGAAGCATTTCCATTTGTAATATGCTTCCATAGGACCCCAATCACATCAAAAATGTTATTTATTATTGCTAAATTGCAAATCGTAACTGCGTTTAATTATATTTTCAGGTTTATTTATATTTATTGATGGTTTTAGTGAACAAACAGTGGAAAAAATAGTAAAACTAACAGTACAGACAATGTTGGAGGGTTTAAACATCATCACCTGGGATATACTGGCAACATTAAATCAAAATGATCGTAATAAGAAATTTATCTCAATAAATGATAAACTATATGATAAATCGTTTAACATTTAAATGGGTTTCTGGTATGAAAAGAGATTTGTTGTTGTTGTTGTTGTTCTTAGATAAACAATACAATACTGTATTCCTTATTGTATTCTCATTTATTGTGAACAATTTCTTATAAGAATTTAAGTTTATTGTCAAGATAAATTTCACTTATTGATGTTAAATAAAAAAACAAACCAAAACTGTTTTGTTTTTGGTTTTTGTTATGATCAGAAATGTTATTTTTGTTATTTTCTAAACTGTTTGTTTCCCAAAAGCATCAATTAATATCAGTACATTTAAAGTATGATTAAATGCAGTTAATCTGTGCAGTTTACTGATATAAATCACTTTTTAAGTAAGTGGTGTAGTAAAGAAGCTGATTGTAAATGGAAATATTTTTTCAGGAATATTTGTGACAATATAAAGGCTGTGTCATGCAGTCACAGCCTTTCAGTTACCTATAAAAATAAGTAATAAGTAGTTGTTGTTGTTTTTTTTTTTTTAATCACAATCCTTATTGTTATCACAATATTACCACAAAATATTGTGATTAAGTCCTAAATCCATATTGCCCACCCATAATATTCATCATCCTTTTCATGAATGAAAGTTTTTGATATCCACTGTACAGATCGTTTTTTTTATTTTTTATTATTATTATTATTACATTCACCCAAAGGTTTGTCATCAGTTCTTCTGAGGATTGGAGAATATAATAATTCATAAATCCTGAATGTTTCACATTCGAGGTGCATTTGTTGTTCTTAAAGTACAACACATGGCAAATAATAGTGTTATTTATAGTAATTTCTGAGCTTTTAGTGTTTTTTTGATTATATTTTGTTGGATTAAGGTTCATTCAGTATGGTAACCACAAAGAAAAATACAATAGTATTCTGGCATTTACATCAAAATGTAAAACATTTATAACATGTTATAACTTCTTGTTTTCAAACAGAAACAGCAACACACTGTAAAAATAATGTGACATATTGATTATATATATGTATATATATATACAGGGGTTGGACAATGAAACTGAAACACCTCTCATATTAGCACCAATACACACAGCAAGACTGGTGAAATATTGGTTTGATGAACATGAAAGTGAAGTTGAACATCTCCCATG
>CAEFZY010067541.1:0-76155 GCA_903066815.1 Brachyrhaphis roseni
TGCTAATGACCTAATTATTCTATTCAGGTGTGGTGCAGCAGAGGCACATCTAAAAGTTGCAGGACACTGGCCCTTGAGGACTGGAGTTTGACACTCCTGATTCTTGGTGCAGCGCCCCTACAGGTGAGGAGGAGAATTGCATATTCTAATTAGTTTAGTTTGTTTGACCCAAAGGAGAACCACACCAGCTGAAAATGTAGCAAATGTTGCAACTTTGGTCCCTAATCAAACCGATTCTACCAGGAGGCGGATTATAGCGCATGGCATTCTGGGTAAATTGAACCAAAACAAACACGCAAGTTTAGACTTGTGGTTTTTGCTTTTTTTTGCCAAAAACAAAAGAGAAATCCTATAACCACTAAAACTTCACACTGCTCCATTTTTGTTTACATTTCATGAAGAAGGAAGATGCGCTTAGTTTTTGTTGTTTCCTTCAGTGGTTCTTGGTGCAGCGCCCCCACAGGCGAAGAGGGGAACAGGTTTTTCAAAGGGTTTGGATTGTTTACCAGTGCAGTGAGAGAAAACAGCAGCTGAAAATTATACAAATGTTGCCATTTTGATCCCCAATTTAACCAAGTCTACCAAAGTATCAGGTGTGAAAATACCTTTAGAATGCAGTGCATTTAGATGATAAAGCAATTTTCTACATAATCTAGACGCCTGGATGAGAGTTCTCATTCACAGTGAAAATGGAAGATGGACAGTTCCCTGTCACTTGAACACACCACACAGACTGGAAATGAGAGGACGGTGGCGTTGCTTTGTGGAGGAGGAAGGTGAAGATCAATGAGAGACCACAGAGCAGTGAAAGGGATGTAGTTAGCGACCTCTATGGTGAGCTGCCAGTAGGTTCCCGTTGGCGTCAAACACCTGGCCGTTACTCAGCCGCTCCGTCCCGCCGCCCTCCAGCTTCTCCACGACCTCCAGGGAGGAGAGCCGCCGCGGGATGAGGGGCCTCTGGGCGCCCGCCGTCACCCTGGTGGCCAACAGCGTCCGTCGGGTTTGGTGAGGCTGTGGGTTCTTCCGTAACCGGAAGGGCGCCGGGCCCATGAGGAAGAGGTTTCCCGGCAGCATGGCCTTCCTCTCCGCAGCAGCCGGTGTGTCCTGCTGCCTCTCGTGGCGCAGGATGGTGGTGAAGCGGGTGTAGGAGGCCGGGCAGGCGCCTTTGCACTTGCTGGGCTTGAGGAGGAGCGGATGGTTCAGGTGGTGCAGGTGATGGTGGTGGTGGTGGAGCGGAGGGGTTTTGGATCCGCTGAGGATCTGCTCCACTTCCTGTCCATCCCCCGATGATGAAGCCACTTCGTCCTCCGGAGACGAAACCCTGGAGTTCCTGCCCTCCGCCGCATCGCTGACGTCCGTCGTTGTGGTTCTGGTTGTCAGGAGCGCCTCTGCGGATACGGCGGACGCCACACGGTCGGGGCTGCGGTTCCGCCCGGAGTCCAGGGCGGGCAGTGACGATGAGCGGCTGGGGGCAGCGCCAGACCGCTGGATTATCGTTTCGAACTCGCTGACCCGTGACGACACGTTGTCCCGTCCAACGGTCCCGACCGACTTCTCTGCGTCGCTCTTGGCCGCCTCAAACAGCGAGGTGAGGCTGCGGACGCTGCCGTGCGGGCTGCAGCCGACCGAACTGGGCCGCTGGATGTGATGCATGGACCGGTACAGGCTGGAGAACCCGGTCGCGCTCCGTCTCACCGCAGGGGAGACGCTCCGGTCCTCCTCTTCACCAAAGCGCCCTGGGTAGATATCCTCGCAGCTGTGAGACTTAGGCTGTCTGGCGCCATCGCTCCGGCAGTCCTGGCTGTCACCACCGGGGGGCAGCAGCTTGGGCTTGAACTTAGAGGGCAGGATCTGCGGTATGCAGGCTTTGGCAGCGGACAGGGGCTTCTTACTCTTACACTGGTCACCTATTGCATTACTGACAAGAACCGTTCGACTATTTACAGAGGAGCAGGGTGAAATTAAATAGCCATTCCCACCTTTATAATCCACTGGCAAGCATGCAGGACAACAGAATAAACAACATATTAGTTTACAACGGTCACAAAGTTTACACACAAAAACAGTTTGAGTCTGAGCTAAAAACCAAATTCCATCAAAAGTGGATGAGAGGAAGCAGACTTGATGCTGTGAACATCAAGTAGATGTTTACTAAATGGTAAGAATGAAACCAGGAGGAATTTGCTCTCTGGCAGGAAACTACGGTGGCCCTGAAGGTCAAACCACATCAGCAAATCACTAAACACAACGACAAATTGAATATCACAACAAAATATTCAAAAACGCAATGACATTAGCGCAGCACAACTACAAATTAAGAAAACGAAGTAAAAAACTAAAAATTAAGGGTTTTCTTAATAAAATTAAGAAAACACAACATTAACTAAGCACAACACTCACTGCAGAGTCAGAATAATATCCGGTTCTAAAGCCAAGTTCTTGGGTTTCCCACTCTTATTGTAATTGTGCTTAACACAATTAATGTTGTTGTGTTTTTCCATTTGTAGTTGTTTAGTGATTTGTTGGTGTGGTTGGAACCTCAGGGCCACCGTAGGAGCCTGTATCGTCGACACAACAGACGGCGTTCAAACAGCGACATGCCATGAAATGTCATGTGATGTTGGAGGCTGTTTAAGGCAGCTAAAACTAAAGGCTGATTGTGTTTATCCAGCTTCAGACTTTGGTGTGTTGTTTGAGGAGATTTTAGGTGATCGATTAACGCAAAATAGAGAGTAATTGTGAAGTAGAAGGAAAAGGACTAAGGCTGAAATGCAGCTTTTGGTTAAGTTAGCAGTGCTGACCACTGAAAACTGAAAACCATGCACAATTTTCCTTCTACTTCACAGTTCTGTGCTCGTTTGTTTTGGTCTATAAAAGAAAATCCCCACAACATAAAGTGAAGTGTCTCCCTAAACTTTAATAAACTATGAAAAACTTAATAGTTTCTAACGTTGCTTTGATTGTTTGCTGTCTGCAGAATCTGCAGGCGGAGCTGCTATCACACTGCTTCCCTGAGTTTGTGAATTAAAAATACATCCTGATCCAGCCGCCCTGCAGCTAAAATGTTGAAATCTGCTAGGAAAAGCTTGTGTCAGCGCCTGGTGACTCATGACTGCGATCCAGATGGTGCTGGGAAATGACACAACACTTTCACGCGCTGCGAGGTTCCGCCGCGGGGCGAGTGACCGATCAAATCTGTCAGGAAAACACGCTGCGGAGGATGACTCTGCGTTTTATTCATGGCAGATGGAGAGAAAAGAGTCACTCCTGCTCATGAATGCAGCACAGCTAGTAAGGGTTTTGTTTTTAGTGAACAAAGACTTCGGGCTGAAACAATTAATCGGATTAATCGTGATTAATCAAATATTGAATTAACTCAATTCAAGCTTACTTCTATAGCACATTTGAGCAACAAGGCAGTTCAAAGTGCTTTATGTCAGAAAAACATCACAAAGTCATCAGTTGTGACTGTAATTCAGTAATCGATTAATCGCTAACTGGACCCAAAAACAGCCATTTGGTGAAAAAAAACAACATATTCAAAGCAGGGATTAAGCACTGGTCAGAAGTTACTGCCTGCTACTTTAATTTTAAACAGGACCGAAACAATTAGTCATGATTAGTCGATTATTGAGATAATCGTCAACCACTTTAGTAATCGATTAATCATTAACTGTACAAATTGAAAAAAAGCTGATTTGTACTTAAGCCAAAAATGTACAAAAATATATAAAATCTGCATTTTGTCTGTAAATATGTTTTTGTCAAAATTCCTTCAGTTGTAAAGTTTTAGCTTCACTCAGTTCAGATTTACTAAAATAATGCTAGGTTATTGCATTTCCTATTTAAAAAAGGAATTAGATTATATGTTTATTTGTATATTTTAATGTATTTATAATATAGTATAAAAAGTGGCTAAAAGAGAAATCTTTAGAATGTATATTTTTTATCCGAGTAATCGCCAGAATAATCGATTACTAAATTAATTGTTAGCCGCAGCCCTTTAAATATTAGATTTTTTGTGAGCATAAAACTGAAACACATGATGGAGTGTTTGGTTTCTGACTTTCTTTGCTTTCTCTGCTTCATGAGCAGCGAGTGACTCAAATGACTCAGGTGGAGCCTCAGGCAGGAGCTGCATGTTAGTCAGTTGACTGGATGGGTAATTTTTCACGCTGCGTAGCTCCACATCTGCTTACAACAATCACCGTTTACAGCATTGGGGTTATAATTATCATGCAGTTCGGCTTTAAAAGTGGTAACTGTTGCGTGTTTACTCGGCTCGGTACATTGGGTCAAAGTGTCCCCGCCTTGGATCTGCGCTCCCCTCCACCCCGGGCTCTGGCATTCCAGCTCCTGACCCCACACTGACAGCTGACTTCCTCATGGCCGCCCTCTGTTTATCTCACTGCTCTGTTTATCTCTCCTCATCCATACCCTCTCTGCCTGGAGACCGCTCCAGCTGGGCGGCAGCGGAGGGAAAAATCCACAAGGTTGGATTTCGAGACAACTTCCGACCCAACACGGGTCAAAAAATAAACAAGTGAAAAGATCCACAGGCGCATCGAAATAAATTAGAACACCATCAGAACGTTTGTTTATTTTATTTTAGCTAGTTGTGGCAGAACGCAAAAAATTTTACAAAGTATTTTTTGGTCTAATTTCTACTGCAAATATCTTATAAAGTAAAACAAAACTAACTTACAAGTAACTTTTCAGCAAAAAATAGGAGCTTGTTTTCAGTCAATAATTCCTTATTAATAAAGAAAGTATGATTTCAATTGTAACATAAGGAAAATGTCTTACTATAAGTCAGTGGAATTAGAACTCGGTTGCTAGGCAACGGGCTGTGCTTGGCTGGCGTTGCTAGGTAACGGCGCAGGGCCCATTAGCTGTGAAATAAGTGAAATAATCTGCCAGGGAAACTATAACTTTTTCACCATTATTAAGGAATTATTGACTTAAAACCAGCTTCCATATCTTCCAGAAAAGTGATTTGTAAGTCAGTTTTGTCTCATTTCATATTTGCACTAAAAAGGCGACAAAAAACACTTTGAAAATGTTGTTTCTTTTGCAGGTGTATTAATGGTAGTTGAGTGGAAGGAAGAACTGTGGTAGAAAAATTGTAACAGGGACTCAAAGTCTGTTCTGCTAAAGTTGTACTTGTGGATTTATAATAAATAAATCTTGCAATAAATAAAAAAAATAAATCTAAAACAACAAAAAAACCTTGTGTATTTATAACAAGTCATTTGGGATATTGGTGTATTGAACTGGAAGCTTGGCCAACACAATGTGATAAACTCAAAAATCACCTTTTCAAAGTAGCTTCTTGCCAAAACAAGCTTTCAATCCTTGTTGGTTGTGTACCTTTTGACCACAGTTTTTCCTTTCACTCAACTTTCCATTAATATCAATATAATCACAAAATGAACTGAAATATGAACTTCAAATATATTTCACTCTGTGCAAGATGAAACTTTTATTCTGAGGGTTTTCAGTTTGACTAAAAGTTTTTTGAGCTGAGTTACTAAGGAGAGACATTTGTCCCAATATTATTGCAAGCAAAGATAATATTTCAAAAATGGAAATTTGAGGAAAATGGATTTCAAAAATGAAAGATTTTATGCTAAAATCTTGTTTTTTGATTGAGAAGTTTTTCAAATTGAAATTTTTGGAACATGTTCTTTGCTTGTGATAAAATTTGAACTAATTTCTCTCCATAAATGACAGAAATAAATAAACTTCTTGATTTCCTGGTTTATAGAAATGCAGCTGCAGGCGGTAATGAATGCTGCGACGTGATTGGCCGATAATGTGCACTGTGTGTAGTCCAACAGAACGGTTGAGCGAATCACATGCATCTGGAAGTTTCCACATTTTCCAACATCTGCAGCGATAAGAGCTGTTTACACTGCAAAAACACAAAATCTTATAAAGTATTTTAGTCTAATTTCCAGCGCAAATGTTTTAGTACAATTGAAATAAAGCAAAACTAAAGTAGGAGCTTGTTTTAAAGCTGCAGTATGTAACTTTTATAAAAATCTTTTTTATTCCAATCAGAGCCAGGAGGCTGGTCTTAACGCTGCCAATCAATTTTGTGTATACACTGCTAAATGTTTAATTAGCAAAGAAACAACTCACGTCATAGGAAAACTGTTTATAAGCCATCATCAATGGCTCTGCTAACTAGCTTTAGCACTCACTGCTAGCTGCAGCGATTGACAGCGGTAAGACCCGCCTCCTGGCTCTGATTGGTTGTTTCTAGAAGCACTAGGAGATGGAGGAGAAACTAAATTTAGAAAGAAAAGATTATCTTTCTTACATTACGACAAAATGATAATGTTATGTAAAACCCCCCCACATTTTTCAGCCAATAAATTTAACTGAATATTGAGTAGGTACAGATTTAAAAGTACTGGTTCCAGGTTTTTTTACTTATAGTGTCCGTATTGGTTCCGATATAGAAAAAGATTCTATATCGGTTATCAGTGACTGTTCCTGATCAATAAGGGCAAATCTATTCGGTCTAATTCTATGCTTTATTATTTATTTTACATCATATTGAGAATTTCTAATTGCTCTTTATGAACCGTTAGAAAGAATGTTTCAGTTTATTTTCAACATGTTTGACCAAAGTAGTCAACCTGAATTTCTTTATAATTTATTTCTACTCCTAACTGCACTGACTGAACAAAAATAAAATATTTTTGACCAAGTTTCTGAAGTTACTGGTGCATTTAAGTTACCAAATAAATGTGTAATTCAGTACATTTATTATTATTATTTTGTGTTTTTGCAGTGAGCGGCCATGTTTGATGCTAAGCTAGCGCCCTACCTTTAGAGGAGGAGGAGCTGCCATGGCGCTTGTTTAAAGCCCGCAGGCCTTGCAGGGGAATGTCGCCGCCCTCCAGGACGCTCTTGTAAACATGTCGGTCGCATTCTGGGGCGGCGGGGTCACCGGACGACGACCCCCCATCCTTCTCCACCTCGTTGTGTCCAGACTTGCTAGAGGAGCTGCGCCGCAAACGAGAGAGAAAGAAGTTAATCAAACAGAGCCGGGCTGCTTCGATATCGCTATTTATTTCAGAGATTTATGGAGAGAAATTTGTTCCAATATTGTTGAAGGTTGAGGAGCATGTTTCAAAAAAATTTAAACATAAAAAAAAAAAGAATTTCAAAAATAAAACTAAATCAAACTCACATTTTAAGTGTAATTCACAATATGTTAAATTAAGCTGAACATATATTTATGCAGTTTGTTATTTTTCATATGTTTTGTAAATTATTTCCTATGTGAGTTTTATTTTTGCTAATTTTTAATAGTTTTTGAAAATTTACTCTTTTGGATTTTATTTTAAAAATTGGAAAAATGTAAAAACTAAAATGAGCAAAAATAATTTGCAGTTCAACATTTTCCAGATGTATTTAGTTTTAATCACTTTCTCCGATTTTATTTTTGCAAATTTATTAATGTATTTTTAACATTTTTAAAATTAATTTTAAGAATATTTTATTGTTTCAAAAATTTAATTTCACAATTTTTTTTAGATTTTTTCTATTTAATTTTTACTTTTTTCAAAGAAAAATAAATTGAAAAAATAAGCTATTTATTATATTTTCAGATTTATACATTTTTAATTATTTTTCAAATTTAATATTATTTATTACTTTTTTAGATGTTATATCTGCTAATTGAAATATATTTTAAAAAATAAATAAAATAAAAATCTGTAAAACTAGCAAACTGCATAATTATGTACAAATTGAAAATGGATCTTAGATCATAATTTTTTGATTGAGAAGTTTTAAAAAAAAAAATTAAAATGCATTTTTGTCACATTTAAATTTTTGAAACATGTTCCTTGGTTGCAATAATATTGGAACTCATTTCTCTCCATAGTTTATTATGTAAAGAAAAAGAGAAAGAATCATCAGGGAAGCGGGTAATGCGCCGTCATATGGGCCTCATTAAGGGATTCTGGGTAAGTATGTGAAATGCTTGTGGGATGTGATGTAATTAGAGCAGGAAAAAGCCCAACGTGGGATCCAGAGCGAAGGCAGAGAGGAGATTTCTCTGCGTTAGGAATGATTTCCATAAATGTTGCCTCCACATTCCTGTCTGATGCATCAGCAGCACCTGCATGCGCTGCTCACTCTGTCCTCATTCTGCCGAAAAGAAGCGTTTTTCAGTCGTTGAGCAGCAGGAGGTGGAAGGGGAAATATTCTCAGCGCTGGCATGGCGTCTGGGCGTGCAACAGGAATTCACGTAAATATTTCTGTGGCTGATTTACGATCAGATTTAAAATAATCTCCTGAGAAGCTTCTAGCAAAAGCAAACGGCAAGCGGCGCATGTTCTGCGCTTCCATGCTGCACATCCCTGCAGGTTTAGATTGGTGGGATTTATTTATGACTTTTAAGGATTTCTGTCATTATTAGACTCCAAAACACACATAACTCCAGTTTACAACCTTTCCTGGTCACTTTTCATTAAACATAACGGTAAAAAATGTCAGATTTGTTCCGTTTTATCAAATCTAAATATTTAAGATCAATCAACACTTCAAAAACACAAAACTTTACCAAGTAGTATTTGGTCTAGTTTCTACTGCAAATATATTACTACACTTTAAAAAAGACAAAACTAATTTATAAGTAAATTCTAGCAGGAAAATAAAATTTGTTTTGTCTTATATAACGTGTATTAAGAAACTAGATAAAACTACTGTTTTGTTTTTGCAGTGTACTGTTTGCAGTAACTGCGTGATCCACTCCTCTTTGCAGAATTGTTTTTAATTCAGCCACATTCAGTGGTTTTGAGCTAAAATGGCCTGTTCCATACTTTGACTAGGCCACTTCTGAAATTCCATGAAATCATTCAGAGTCAGACTTATTGGTGTGCTTTGGATTCTCGTCCAAAGCTAAAAAATAAAATCAATTATTTCTTGAAGAGCCAAAATGAGTCCAGACCAAAATACTTCCACCACCATGTTGGACTGCTAGTGTGATGCTCTATTTACACTGCAAAAAACAGCAAAAAAATCAACATTTTCTGTTTTCTAGAACCTGTTTGACAACATGAAGTAGGCTAAAAAACCTTTGCATACATAAAACAGGAAATCCATTTAGTTTCTAGTGAAAATATCTAATTAGACTTGAAAAATAAGACAAAATTAACTTAAAAGTAGCTTCACAAGTGAGAAACAAGAGCTTGTTTTCAGCCAATAATTCTTTAATATTAATAAAACTGAAGTTTTCCAGTTAAAACAAGACATTTTCTTCTACGTTTTATGAATGTTCAAGAATCATTTACTTAATATAAACTCTTATATTTTGGTAAAAAGTTACTTTTAAGTTAGTTTTGTTTAATTTAAAGTGTACTAAGTTATTTACAATTAAAATTAGACAAAAATACTTGTAAGATTTTGTGCTTTTATGCCAAACATGACAGTTTTTTTCAGGAAATGTGAGCCTGTAGCCTACTTCACGTTGTCAGGCAGGTTCTAGTAGAAAGAAAAATGTTTATTTTTGTAAACTTGTGACAGTTTTATATCTTTTATATCCGTTCTGCTGCGTCATGATGACAGAACAAACGAGTCCGGATCATTGCAGCCTTTCCTTTCTGAAATGTGTCAGATCCAACAGCATGTCTGAGCTCAGCTGAGGCAGGAAAACAGCGAAGCAGCCATAAATTTGCCCCTCAGAGGGAAGTCGGTTTATGAGCAAAGCTTTCCGCTGCGAACATTTTGAGTGGCTAAACTTCCATCGGTCTTTAATCAGGGATCGCTTCCTGTCCAGCTCTCAAGCGACAGACGTATCAATGGAACAAAAAGCTGGTTTGGGGTTTATTTTAGGCGCGCTCGCCCCCCGCCGCCCCCTCCTGGTGACATAATGACTGCAGCAGATGGAAAGCAGAAACGAAGGTTTATTTTCTCTAGACGGTTACCGTGCCGCGGCCCCGAATTCCTGGCATTTTATTGCAGGACACAGAAATAGACGCTGTCAGTCTCCATCAAACACAAAGAGACGATCAAACGCAGCTTTTGATCTGAGTGGAGCTGCAACTAACAGTTATTCCAGTTATCAATTAATCTATTGATTACTCTGATTAGTCGGATAAATAAAAGTTCCACATTCTGCAGATTTAAAAAAAAAAAATTTATATGCAAATAAACTTTTTTCCCTTCTTTTATACTTGCTTTAACATAAATTACCCGTAGGGACTTGAACAAATAATTTATTTCCTTTTTTTTCTTGCTTAAAATGCAAAAAATCTGCTGGTAATTTTTTGGATCAACAGAATACACTGCAAAAACATAAAATTTTAACAAGTATTCATGTCTAGTTGCTTCTGCAATTATCTTTTTACACTTGAAATAAGACAAAACTAACTTAAAAGTAACTTTTCAAGAAGATAGAGGAGCTTTTTTAAGAGAATAATTCTTTAATATTGATGGAAAAGCAGATTAATTCATAAGTAACTGCAAATTAATCTGCTTTTCCATCAATATTAAGGAATTATTAACTTAAAACACGCTTCTATATCTCCCTGAAAAGTTATTTCTACGTTAGTTTTGTCCTATTTAAAGTCTAATAAGATATTTGCACTTTAAACTAGAGCAGCAGGGAAATATTTGGGTAGAAAAGGTGATTTTTTTGTTACATAATTGGAACCAGGTGAAGCTGAAAATGCCACTTGCGGAGTTCTGGGTTGAACAGACAAAGACGGGTTTCATTTATCTTAAATGCAAAATCTGTAATTTTTTGGGTTAATTGCTGCTCTGACTGTGTTGTTCTTTCATCAATTTGCCTTTTTTGAGTCTGTTTACTTCAGTTACCAATTAATCGATCGCTAAATACGTTGATTAATCTGATTAATCGCTCATGTTTCATGATCCGGTTATTCAGCACATTCAGGCAGAGATAACAGTTTTTAAGTTATGCAGCAGCTGGGAGAGTTCCCTTTATCCCAGTGACATCCAGGTTCCTGTCTTTAAATAAACTCCCCCCCCCGATAGGAGCCGTATCTACAACCTGAAGGGAAAACAACACAAAATGCAGCCTGGGGACACTCTGTTCTGCTGGCTTTTTGCCTCTTTAACAGGAAACTGGCATTCATCCCTCTCATAATCACATTAAATCTGCAAGGATGAGGCGAGATTTTAAAGCTGGAGAGCTGGGGAAAGGAAGAAGCGTTGACTTACTACTGCTGCAGGTCGGAGGCTGTTTCCAGAGGGCTGAAGGAGGGGGCACTCTGCAACAAACCAAACAAAGAAGTCATTGATAGATCCACAGGAAGATCTCCTCCCGCTGAAACACAGGCAGCAGCCTCCAGTCAGGCCAGATTCTGCCCTCCGTTCCTCTCGGTTGGCCGTGTGTTTCTGCGTCGAGCGTTTCTGAGCGTCTCTCGGCATGGACGGGGTGGGGGGGGGTGAAGCGTGTGTTTTGGCCTGCATGCAAGTTGGGAGAAAACAAGCGGCAGAAAGGAGAGTGGAAGGGAAGGGAGGGCTGGGCGTGCGTCGGTCAGGGGGCGCCATGCGGGGAGGGGAGGCTGTCACGGGCTCAGCCTATAAGCTGCTGTCTCCCACTGAAGCCACTTCTTTTGTCTGACTGAGTCGCTCTCATTACCAACGGAGCAGACGGGGCAATTAACCAGCTGGTGGGGCAAGGAGGCCGAATTACACGTATCAACACAGACACAGGAGCTCACCAATATGCAAAAGATATGAGGGCTGAAACGATTAATCGTATAAACCACGATTAATCGATCAATGAACCAGTCGCCGACTAATTTAGTAATCAATTAATCAATAACTGGAGCATACAAACACAAAAATATGCAAATTACTAATAGAGCAACACAGTCAGAGCAGTAATTAACCCAAAACGGTACAAACTAAAAACATAGTTTGCACTAACTGAGTTGAGCTGAAAAGATTAATTGGATAAATCGCGATTAATCGATTAAAGAAATGGCTCTCGACTAATTTAGCAACTGATTAATTGCTAACTTTAGTAAACTGACTCAAAAATAGGCAAATTGCTGAACGAACAACACAGTCAGAGCAGTAAAGATATGTGCATTATGCTTTAACTTGGCTGGGATGAAAAGACGAATCTGATTAATTGTGATTAATCAAATATTGAAGGAATTGACAACTAATTTAGTTATTGATTAATCATTAACAAGAATATACAGACTCAAAAAACCCGATTTAATGCAGGAACAACACATTCAGAGCAGTAATTAAGCCAAAATTGAACAAAAAAGACAACACACTGCAAAAACATTAAATTCTATGAAATATTATTGGTTTAGTCTCTATTAAAAATATGTAAGCAAACTTGAAATGAGACAAAACTAAGTAACTTTTTAGCAAGAAATAAGAGTTTGTTTTAAGTCAATTGTTTCTTAATATTGATGAAAAATACTAGCTCCACTGGCAGATTATTTCACTTATAATATGGGAGAAATGTCTTGTTATAAAATAAATAATTGTTTTTAATCAATATTAACAAATTATTGACTCAAAACAAGTTCCAATAACTTGCTGAAAATGAGACAAAACTAAGATATTTTCTCTACAAACTAGACAAAAATAATAAAAATAATTCAATACTTGGTAAGATGTTGTGTTTTTGCAGTGCACAGAGAAGAAGAAATTATTTTCTGCATATTTAGGAGAATAAAGCGAGTGGAGTGACATTTAATGGAGATTAACTGGCATTATATAAAGAGAAATAAAATGGATATTTTTGTTGGGGGGTCACAGATGGAGCATTTTAAGATGCTTTGGAGCTAAGCTAATTTTAGCCCACTGTTTCTGCTGCTTTCCTCTTTTCGAACGTCACAGCAGGTAAAAATAACGAGGCTCAATGAATAAGAGCACAAGTGTTGTTTGCAAATATGATTGCACAATCGCCCCCCCTTGTCTCTCCCATTCCCACCATCCCAGGGTTGCCAGTTTGGGCAAGTTCCCCCCCAGTAAAACTGCTCTTAAACACAATTTTATAAAGCTGCACAAAACTTTTAATAAAATGCTGCATTATTGCACTTATTAGTTAATTTATTTTGAAAATTTGACAGTGACAACATCAATTGTTGGTCAACGGTCAATCAAGTGTCACTATGTTGTAGCAGGACCGGTCCAAGCCTTTTTAGGGCCTTGAGCAGAACTTAATTTGTGGCCCCGATATCAACATGCTAACACCAGATGCTTCATCATTTCAAAGCTTTTTTTTGTTGCTTATTATTTATTGTTTGTAATTACATCATGCCAGTGTTGTCTTAAACTTACAGGAGAAACAAACAAAAAATTATTTAGAATTTGAAATGCAGAGGGGTGTTTAAGTGTGCAATAAAATTTAACTATTTGAAAGTAAATCAACTAAAAATTAAAAAAAACACTAAGTTGACAGTAAACAAGTTAGATATTTTATATTTTACCAAGAGTGGCAGCAGCCAACAGCAGGAATAGATTAACCTATCAATTTTTTAGTGTAACAACTAAAAAAAATAATAGAAATAATTTTTCCACAATTATTGATATATGGTTGGAAGATGTGTCTGAAAAATATAATGATATAAGTGTTTCATACCAGTCGATATCAATAATTGTCCATGTAAACAATTATTGATTAGTTTTTTTGTTGTTTAAATATTTGGAATATTACCAAACTGGTGTCATGACTTTCCTGTTTATTTTTAAGCAGTTGTGAGGAAAAGTGGTGAAACTGTAAAGTGCTGCTGCGCCAGTTATTGGACAGGTTGTTGCTAGGTAACCGAGGAGTGAGTGAGTTGCTAGGTAACCAAAGAGTGAGTCAGTTAGATGGTTTCACCAACCCAGCTTAGAATGTTGTGCAGTTTTGGATCAGAGTTCAGTGAATTTTGAATGATAGATGTATCTAACGTCAATTATCACGTGTCTATCACATATTATTGATTTATTGTCCAGCCCCAATATATATTTATATATATGTAACTGTATCTGCTGCTATCAACATGAATTTTATTTAAGGTTGAGATTTGGGTGGGTTTTTTGGGGAGTTGGGTGGGTTTGACATTGTTTTTGGCTGGAATTGCCGGTCAGACATGGCAACCCGGCCCCAAACCTCCCTGGCAGCCCTGCGACGCGGCCGAGCCTCCACTTCCCACACCAATGACCAGACAGGGAACATTCTGCACTGCTCATTTGCCACAACATGCCTCTCTGCCTCGTTGCCGGGGCAGATGATCATTAATAACCTCGGAGAATAAGAGCCTATCTTTGTAGGAGCCGAACGCCAGGCTGGCAGGTCTATAGTCGCGTCTATTTATAAAGTTAAATGTTCCATGGAGACTTGGAGAACACACCGAGGGGTCACCGATTAATCCTCCACGTCTTCCACCCCGCCACCTCCACCTCTCTTATCAGGGGGAATAAGAGAGCGTCCTCTGACACTCCCGGTTATTGGGCTCACACACAAACAGCGTCAGTGGAAAGTAAACAGGAAACAATTATGGAGGGCTTATCTGCAGTGAAGGACTGGAATCTTAATCTGGTTATTTACAAGATGACTGATTAGTGTCAGTTTATGAGGACTTTTCCTCGTCCAACGGGGGGAAATGGATCAGTTTCAGACTAACCCGGCCGTGTTATCACAGCGTCGTGTTACTCTGGGACGTCCCGGGAAAAGATAGAGCGCTGCAAATGGGAGATAATGGTTGGTGACACTATAAACATCCTGCTGGGATGGAAACTTCTCTGTTTGCTGTTTCATCCCATCCTGCCTCCATTTTCTGCCCAAATCATCTCCTGGTACTTCAAACAAACGGAGACATAAATAATCAGATGATGTACGAAATGTCCCTCGTCATTTAATGGTGTTTTATTTTATAATGAGGTTTTTATGTAAAACACTGCAAAATAGAACCAAGTATTTTTGGTCTACTTTCTAGTGCAAATATCTTGGTACACTTAAAACAAATCTAACAAGTAGCTTTTCAGTAAGATATACAAGTTTGTTTTAAGTTGGTAATTCCTTAACATTAACAAAAAATGTTTCACTGCTAAATTATTTCATAACAGAAAAATGTTTTGTTATAAGTAAAATAAACGTTTTTATTAATATTACATGATTATTAACTTTAAAAAACTCCTATGTGTTGCTGAGAAGCTATTTGTAAGTTAGTCTGGTCTTATTTTAAGTTTGCTAAGATTTAAGTTGAAACTAGATCAAAAATACTTGATAAGATTTTGTGTTTTTGCAGTGTTTTACAAGACCTTACACTGCAAAAGCATACAAAATTTACCAAGTATTTTAGGTGTAGTTTCTAGTGCAAATATGTTATTACACTATAAATAAGATTGATTAATTGATTTTATTTAAAAGGGACAGTGCATATCAATGAATGTACAATGTAAATATACCAAGTTTAGCTCAATGGTAATTTTCATAAGACAAAATTAACTTCAAGCAACTTTTCAGCAAAAAACAAGAACTTGTTTCAAGTCAATAATTCCTTAATATTGATGAAAAAGTTTTATTTCTATTGTCAGATTATTTCACTTACAACATGGGAAAAATGTCTTGTTATAAGTGAAATAATTGGGCAGTGAAACTAGAACTATTTCATCAATAATAAGGAATTACTGACTCAAAAAAGTTTGTTTTCTCTTATTTCAAGTGAACCAAGATATTTCCACTAAAAACTGGACAAAAATACTTGGTAAAATTTTATGTTTTTACAGTGCAGAAAGCAGAAAGCAACTAATGTGGGAAAATGTCCAAATCTGTTCATGGTCCAAATCTTCCCGAAAGTTTCTTACAGTAGTTGATTGAAAAATTTAAATGAAAAATAATCTATTAATCCCAAAGGAAGAGAAATTAAATAAACTCCTATGGGATTTCTGACTTCACTTGCTATGGTTACGCATCGTCACAAAATAGCAAAGTACAAAAAGTTCAGCTAAACAGCATCCGAAACAATTTTTTAAAAAAGGTAGTTTTGTATTTTTATTCCAGAAAGAACAAGAAATTACATTTTCATTGCTTGAAATTATTGATTTTTCTGAGAATGTACGATCAAAAATGAGCTAAACAACCACAAACTGGATCCGTTTTCAGACTGAGGTATCTAAGGAACACAGGCGACAACAATTCATCAGAACCGCCGCGTTTCCTAACAGCTGCCGCGCGGCTCAGACGGCGCTCTGCTGCGTTCACAGTCCAAATAGAGCGGGCCGTTGTAACACGAAGCCCATTCTTTCCAGAACCTGATTCGTGTTGATGTGTTCTTATGAACACAACATGCCGGCCCGGTGTGAGGGGAGCTCATCCTGCCGCCGCTAAATGCTTAAAGGTAAAGGTTAAGTGTATGACAGAGGTTAAATGTGAGCGCACAATGAGCTGGCAGGCTTTTAGCGTCGCCCCGTTTAGAGTACGTCAGGCGGCGGCGGGGCGGCGCTGAGACCGGCCGGCAGCGGGCCTGACATCAGCGTCCGCGCCGCAGATGGAGTCGCTGTGTCGGTAGCAGGGGGCCACAGTTATCTTCCTGAGCATTGATACGTGTGGAACTCCGGCTCCAGCTGGCTATGAATATCGATGACCCGCCGCTTGACTGGAGCTGTCACTGGATGTATTTTCAGACGCAGCTTTAAACCCTCGATGTGTTATCGTTATTAAAGAGAACCATTACCAGCAATCTGCTGCGCTCTCCACAAGCACTAGAAATAAAAGATTTTTTTCCTAAAAGAATTTAGATGAATCCAGTCTTTAAGTTGAACTGTAAACTTCTTGAAGTTGATCAAAATGCCAAGAAGCTTTTAACTAATAAAAGCTTAAATGGCAAAAATTTTAAGCTTTGCAATACTTTACTTGAAACTGTGTCAACGCGGACAACAGGTGCACCAATTACAGGTTTCTGGCCGATAACTGATCTTTAAAGGGGATTTATTATGCAAAATTCAAATTTTGCACATTTTTATTTTGGCTCTCAACTGCTTCTAAAAACAACCAACCATTTTTTGGCAATAAGCTCATGTTTTTTGGTGTCTAGAAAATTAGCCATTTCAAAAACCTTCAGAATGTAACGTCACCTAGCAACCCAAGCTGAGTTCCAGCACATCTGATCAACAGTTTTTTTTTGCTGCACAATGGCTGCTGGAAAAGACAAGTGTTTTGTTGTTGACTTGTCATTCAGAAACCACTTGCTGTACTCTTGATGGTTGTAAAGAAGGCTCCTCTTCTGCTTTTCAAAGATGTACGGTTGTATAATTGCACATCTGTTTGCAAGTGTAAACGTTGAGTCAGAGTGTTTTTGAAGTGACTCATTTTCCAGACACCAAAAAACATGATCGTTGCCACCCAATCGTTCTCCTCCACCTCCATCCTGAGCTAGTACCGTCTGGAGAAATGCACCACTCCCGACCAAAAACAACCAATCAGAGCCAGGAGACAGCTCTTAGAGCTGTCAATCATTCTCATGTACTCGCTGCTAAATGTGCTAACGGCGGCGCAACAACTTACAGTTATGGAAAAACCATTTATTCCCCATCATCAGTGGCCATGCTAACTATCCTTAGCATTCATTGCTAGCCGCACTGTAGCAGAGAGGGTGATTGACAACGCTAAGGCCCGCCTCCTGGCCCTGATTGGTTGTTTCTAGTTAGCAATGGGAGCACTGGGAGAAGGCAGAAGAGATACATTATCTGTCTCATTCCGTCATTACATGGTGACAGTTTCAACAAATATGTAAAATAAAACATAAGTTACAAACTGCAGCTTTAACTAGAGGGTTTTTTGAAAGAATTGCCAGAATGTACGGCATCATCAGCTCTTCATAATACCAGACCATTTTAAATAAACAGCCAGGAAACAGACAATGAATCATCAACCAGTTCAACACAAAATGACTCAGCAGATATAAAAGTGCATCTCCTTCTCCTTCGCTAATACCAAACGACTCCTAGTTTGTCAATCAAGCCGCAATGAGCCATGGTGTCTGGCTGGGCCTTAAGGTCAAATGCTGCACATACCAGGTGCAGCTTTAGAAGTGGCTTTAACATTAAACAGGAGCCAGTCATCAAGCCGAGCTCACGTGGCACCAGTCCAGACAGAAACCGAGTCCGGCAGCTGCCGCCGGGACTGAGCCTCCTGGACCTCCTGCTAACCTCAAACTGCAGCGTCTGGACGGCGCAGCAACACGAAGCCAGTGGTGCCGCCTCACCGGATCCGGGACGGGTTGGGAAATCAACATCTGTTTCTGGGCAGCAAGAACCACTTCTGTCCTGAGGCACACCGTGTGTCCCGGCTCTGATTCAGACCTGCGCCATGCGGATATTTTGGTAAATATAACGGATTACCCTGGAGCCTGCTGCTTGTTGGGTGGACTACAAGAGAGAAGAGACTTCTGGGTGAATCATGTGATCCAGACCTCAGAAAACACTGCAGGCCAAAAGACGAGGAGCAAAATCCAAGTTTCACAAAGAAATTATTGGTGTAACTGAATAAACATGAATATTGTGCAAGAGTCACTTAACAGAATGTGGTTTTACTTTAACAGCACAGTAACTAGAGAAACTTTTTGAACAAAATGTTCTTTTAGGAGTAATTTTGGTTTCACTTCAGTAATTTTATTTTTGACGCATCGCTACTATTGATTAAATGTTTTGGATCTTCTACCCTCTGTGAGTAACTTCACTTAACGGAGAACACAACTGTCTTAAAAAACATTCACCAGAGACACACCTGCTGTTTTTATTAAAGTTTCACAAATTTTATACTGAAATAAACTGATTTGGAAAAATTTTTCTTTTGTCTGATTTTGTTGTGTATATGAATTATTGTCACTTTGATCTTTAAAATACCAAAATTTCCACATAATGTTATAGTTTGGCCTGTCTCGTGATGTAATTTTTACATATCAAATTGTGTTTTGATCAGTTACTCAGTACTTGACTTTTTCCAAACACTTCTTTACTCATACTTGAGTCACTTCTTGGATGGCTACTTTTTATTTCTACTTGAATAAAAATGTTGTAATTTATCTACATTGGCCGAAATACACTGTTGTAGTTTATCCATATACTTGTTTTGACATAATTACCAATCAACATAGTTTTGTGTTTTAATAACTCTATATTCTAATAAGCAATTTAAAAGTACTTTACCTTTATTTCAGTCCCCACAAATGAGTCTCTTGCCTCCATGTTTAATTTGTAACAGGAAGTTATGGTTGTTTTGAAGCACCCTGATTGGCTAACATATGTATTACCATAGCGCTACACTGCCCTCTACAGGCTAGGCATATTTAAAACGGATCTGTGCGGGTTCTTGCTAGGCTAGGTTAGCGGAATCAACTAACTCACTCACTTTCTGGTTACCTAGCAACTCATCCATTCTTTGGTTACCTAGCAACAACCTGTTGAGTAACCTGCGCAGCAGCAGTTTTAGGTTTTGCCACATAACTGCTTAAAAATAAACAATAGTAGCAAGAAGTGAAAGCTGCAGATAAATCAGGAAAGGCCGCTCCACCAGTCTGGTAGTTCAGACATTTAAAACTACAAACTTATCAATAATTGTTGATATTGATTGATATAAAACGCTTATATCGTCCAGCCCTAATGAAAACTTTTCTTAAACCCATGTGGACGATGTTATTTTTTTTTTAACGATGTGGTGAGGATATATACAGTATATATATATTTTTTTTACATATTTGTGTACAAAACCTAACAGTGCAGGTCTTGTACAGAAAATAACTGAAAATTCAAGAAAACAATAAATTTTATGACTGATAATCAGTATTTAGCCTCAATGATCCATACGATCAGACACTCAGAGGATCACAGTGGGGTGGGAGAGGAAACAAGCAGACCTCACAGACAGTTTGTTTAGACGTTCAACATGGATGTTACATGACATGCAGTACGTGACGATGTGCTGTTGTTGTGAGAACAGCGACCACTTACCGCTTTGTCAAACTCCATCTCTGAAAAGAATTTATACCAAGGCTCATTCTCTAAATCTACATCTTCTGGACTTACATCCTGAGTAAAGGGGCATGGCGACAGGAGGAGAAAGACAAAGAGAAGACAGTTCAGACAGCAGAGTTTATGCACACCAAGGCAAAGAGCCAATCACATGAAAGCAGATGTGATTTATGAAATGACTCTTCCTGAAATAGTTTGATATTTTCAATAAAATGATGTTTTAGTTCCTTACGAAAAGTGATGCAACAGCAGCTGATAAACATCACAAAGCATAAAGAGTTGAAAACAGGAACCAGGAGAAACCAAATCCGCCTCTTACTCTAATTAGTTTGTGACATCCAATCTGTCCTCTTCACACCACAACTTCCAGCCCAGCAACCGTCCAGCCTGTAAGTTTTGCTTTCATGTCGACAACATGAAGAAATTCAGGGTTTTCAGACTTTCTGCTGCTTTCAACTTAACAGCTGCTGCCTTTTGCTTCATATTTCATTGGATGTGAAGCTGATATCTTGCATCAAACCATAAAATAAAATCCTGGTTCTGATGCTGCATAAGCCGAAGGACATCTGCATAAAGTGCCTTGCAAAAAATATTCATATTCCTGAAATTAAAAACCATAAACTTTAATGTAAGTTTTGGAGAATTTTATGAGATAGACCAGAAGTCTTCAGTGGCACCGACCAACTCACTCACTCTTTGGTTGCCTAGCAACTCACTCACTCACTCACTCTTTGGTTACCTAGCAACCATAAAACTATTAAGTAACCTGCGCAGGAGCAGTTTCAGGTTCCAGGTTTCAATTTGGAGTGAAAACTGGATAAAACAGGAAAAGTAACCACTAGTTTATCTGTAGTACAGATACATAAAACAAAAAATTAATCAATAATTATTGATATCGACTGAAATGAAAGGCTCATATGTTTTCAGCTGTACTGTCCAGCCCTAAATAGTATGTAGTGTTTTACAATAAACGAGGCTTAGTACTACATAAAACATGCCTTTTTACTTACTACAGACTCAATGGAAATGATTCACAGCTTCTTTATTTTATGTTTTTATTTTAAACATAAGTTTACGGCCTAATAAAACCATAGCTATGAACATATTGATCATTTTGACATAATGATCAGATTTTTCTCACCGAATCTTTGCGTTTCAGACTGAAATCTGTAATTTTGGATTCACGTTAATTTGTATTTAAAAACATAAATTTGAATTAAAAAAAGTAATTTAAATCTGCTTGGTTAATCAGAAGTCTCACAATCCCCAGCAGTACTTCCACAACATGAAGTGAAGTATTGAAGAGGTATGAATTACCTTATTTATACTTTATACATACAGTTATGCATTACTGTATCTCAGATAAAATCCCATTGAAATACATTGAAGTTTGTAGTTTTACAGAAAGAAAGAATGAAAGTTTCTGCAAGGCTTTCTGTGGGTTTAAAGAAACAGAGTAAAATCAGTGAACCAAACATGAAGAATGAATGACTGAGTTCATTGTTTTACTGGTGAACTGGAGCAAACTGCAATGGGCAAACTGGTTGGCACTGGGATCAGCCTGGCAGTAATTACATGAACACATCTCTGTCACAATAAAGCATCTTTTCTAAATATCTGAGTGGAAAATTATTACATAAAGACGACAAGTTTACCAAGGACACGGAAAATTTAATTCACTGCAGAATGTCAGAAGCCTTTTTTCATCCTGACATCTTATTGTGACATAAGTTACGTTACGTTGCTCTTGGCGGTTGGTGGTTACCATAGCAACCAGTAACTGTCAGCTCCTCCCCCTTTTTCTGCTGCCGTTTGTATTTTTGTGGTGTGGATCAGGATCAGCTCTGTTTTATTTACAAGTATTATATTCTTAACATTTATTTTAGACAAATGTACAGATAGAAATAAACATGGTTTCATGTGTACTTCATGTTTTAGAATAAAATAGAATATACTTTGTTAATCCCTAAGCAGAAATTGCCCTGTTGACAGGCTACTCCATCCAAAGTGTTAAATATTAGTTAAATACAAATATATAAATTCTATAAAAAATATATACATAAGTGTGATATCGTAAGTAACTAAAATATGACACAATATCAAATAAATGGCTAAATAGAGAAGGATGCACATGGAAAAGTTTTTATTTCTAAATAAATCTATAGACACGTTGCATGTTATTGTTTTGTAGAGCAACTCCGTAAACTAAATGAAACCTGGAGGTATTACTAATTTAATTCAGCACGCCGCCACAAAGGGAAAAATAATGCTGAAAAACCGTTGAAGAACAACTCAAAGCCACTCGTGCTCCTCTTTTTTCCTCGCTCTCTGTGTCAACTGTGCTACACGCAAACTCGTTACCATAGCAACCGACTAACCACAACGCCACTAATGTAATCAGCGTTCAACACCAAAAAACACACAAACATTTACCACATATAACATTCAGTCCATTACAGTGCTGTGGTTTTAGACTTGATGTTTATTTTGCATTTATGATTAAGTGATCGCTGTGGTAGATTAGCTACTGCTGCTATTAGCTAAGCTAACACAGTGGTGGTTGATTAGCTAATTTAATCTGATGATCTGTCAGTTTCTGTGTGGGTCGTCTTTGTTTTATTTTTTAACTAAACCAAAACACAGACAAAACACAGAGTCAAGCTAGCACAACTGACCTACTTCCCGCTCCCTTGCTATTTTTCTATATCTGAAACGTCTTCAATAACTCTTTGAAGAATCTGAATTAATGAGCTACAAAAACATTTCATTTCCCTTTGGGATTAATACAGTATATTTGAATTTTTCTGACCTTGTTATCTACTTGCCAGAATGTTGACAATTAGTAGCAAAGCCCTGCATTCCCTTTTATTGTATGTCACACATAGATTTAAGATTTAGCACGTCATGTTGACAGCTTGACAGCTAAAACCAACGGTAGCCGTCGTGGCTGGCAGCTTTTTGTGATGTCATACTGCAACGTGTCTATGTTTTATACTGTTATAATTAAAGCTTTTGCAACTGTTAACTGTTCGCTGAGAGCCATTGATCGGTAGTAGGAACTGTTTAGGTTTATTTATTATATTGTTTTTATTGTATAGGGGCAGAAGCTGCTGGACTGATGTTAACTTGATGTTTTCTTTATAGGTTTTATTTATTTTTCATACAAAGTAATGCTCCAGTTATTAAATGTGATAGTTTTGAATGTTATATGTGTGATTTTATTTCCTGTACTAAAATAAATACATATGTATATTACTTGCTATTTATGTTAAAGACACGATTAGATATTAATGCGATCACAGATCCAGAGGCTGCTGGACTGATGTTAACCACCAACTTGATTTGTTTTTTTCTCTCTTGTAATAAATGCAGTAAACCTGAGTGTTGCTAACCGTTAGCAGTGAAGCAGCTCTGATGCAGAGGTGGCAGAGGGAGATGATGAAGATGATGAAGGGGAGGACGCAGCTCAGACGACACACACACACACACACAGATAGAGAGAGGGAGTGTTACCGTTCTCTCCAGCTTCAGGACGGATGATTTCCCCGGCTCGTAGTCGAAGATGCTCCTGGGCTCGGCGCGGTACTTCCTGGTGTCCACCTTCTTATCCGGCGGCTCCCACTCGCTCCTGCGGAGGAAGGACAGTCAGAGAGAGAGAGACACCGAGAGCCAATCCTCATCCGGCGGTCTCCATGGCAACCGGCGCGGGCCGAGACGATTTCTCATTAAAATAAACGTGACGTTTCAACGCGCCTGCCTCCTCTTTCTAACGACGACACGGCAGAAAAATCCAATCTGGGCAGTGATTGGATTACGGAGGCGAAGCCAGACCCGGTGAGAGAAAACAGTTTTAAATCAGGAATAAACAGAACCAGGAACACGGACAGGACAAAGAGAATCACCAACTTAACCTCAGGATTCTGAATTAAACTTTAGAAATCTGATTTTAATCTAAGAATTCTGACTTTTTCCTCAGAATTCTTAGATTAAAATTGAAATTTTGACTTTAATCAGATTTTTTTCTGACAATATGAGAATTCTAACAATTCTGATCTATTTCTTTGAATTTTGATATTAATCTCAGAATTCTGACTTTTTTCTCATAATTTCAACCTTAAGTTTATGATTCTGAATTTTTCTTTGAATTTGGAGATTTAATCTTAGAATTTTGACTGAAATTTTAAAACTCTGACTTTAATTTCAGAATTCTGACTTGTATTCTCAGAATTTAGCTCTTTAACCCCAAAACCAAAACCAAACCAAATCTTGTTGTGGTTTTTGGATCACCCTGAGTCCAACTTTTCACCATCTGAGCCTCTTTCTCCCTGAAGTGACTGAAAACTGGCCAGGATGATCAGAAACAGACCAGGAACCAGCAGAAAACTGTAAGTGACTAAACAGCAGCACAAGCTGGCGGTTCTAGTGGATCTACTTTCTGTCTGGTATCAGACCTTCTGGCAGACGGCTTGAGAGACGAGGACCGAGTTGGAACCGGCATCAGTCGCCCTCTGGAGTCGACCAGGTCGTCGCTTTTAGAGCGTGGAACAGTTCTTCCTGAAAAACAGATCAAACTGAACACGATTCTCTGAACAGTTCTTCCTGAAAAACAGATCAAACTGAACACGATTCTCTGAACAGTTCTTCCTAAAAACAAATCAAACTGAACACATTCTTTGTCGCTTCAGACGGATGTTCAGAAAACTCACCATCGTCCAGGTGAACATTCGGACCATCATCTGAAACAGTAGAAGAAGAAAAACGAAGAAGAAGGAGGAGGAAGAGGAATGTTAAATTGCTTTTGATAAAACATTTAAATTGTGTCTCATATTAATATTTTCTCTTAATGTTTCATTAAATCGGTTCTTTCAGCCGATTGGAATAACTCTACGACAAGCATCTTAATGAGATTAGAGACTGGAAACTACAGTGGATTTATTCTGGATTACAGGGTCAGATTATACATACATGAAAATGAAAACTTTTTTTATTTTAAAGTCTAACTATTTTAATGAGCTAAGCTCAATAAGTTAATTTGTTTCTAAACTGGTTTAGTTTAGTTGGACAAAAAAAAAATCTAAAATGTTTTAGATCTTTAACCACTGGTTCGTTACTTTACACAGATATTTAAATGTTTATATTTTACATGAGACAGAGGCATATTTAAACTTATTGTTTGAAAAACTGCTGATCCAATTCTAATAAAATAAGCTAATCCAAGTAAATATATTAAGTTTATTAAGTTGTCATGTTAAAGAAACATCAATAAATTAAGTTTGAGAAACTTAATTTGACCCCATGTAACAAATTAACTCTTTTTTTAAGTTGGATCTTCATTCAGTTTTTCAGTGCAGTTTTCTCTGCAATTTAAAACTGCAGAATTTAAATATTACTTAGTTTCTATATCTGAGGTTTTATTCATTATTTCAACTCTGCATTTATGAGAGAAAATCTACCATAGATTCTTGTTCTTATAAATCATTAAAGATGCGTGTTGTATAATCCAACCATCCACCTGAGAGAACCGTTCAAAACAACCACAAAAAGCCACAAAGCGACAGGAAAGCCGAGGGAATGCAGACATCTTGATTTTATGCAAGAAATACATTTAAAATCTCTAAATAATTCAAAACACATTAAGGTTTAAGGGTTTTTTAGCTTTCCATTAGGTCCAGCATCACAGGATCGCCGACTCGATCAAAGAGCGTCAAACCAAAGCTTTTTACAGGAAGTATCACTCGGCTAAAACGGGTTTGAATTAATAATGAGGCATGAAGCTGAGGCAAAGCACTCAGAGCTATAAAAATACACACATTTTTGTCAAATATTAGTTACAGGAGGATTAACAATTCATGGCCAGACCACTTAAACATCAAACTATTTTCTCCATGGTTAAATCTTAGTTTACTCACTAGAAATAAATATGTAAATTAACCAAATTGAACTGTGATAATTTGGTGCTTAAATCTGTAAAAACTAAAGAAAATGTTCTGTGGAGCAGCAGCTCTCCTCACAGGTCGGGAGCACCACCTAGTGGTCACAACTCAGCACTACAACCAATCATGAACAATATTTTGAAACAATTAATAACAAAAAGGAAAATAAGTGAAATAAGAGAAAAGTTAGGATCTGTGAAGGCAACAGAAATTTTAAAGGAGTGGAGCATCCTGGCCAACATCCTATCTGCGTTTGCTGAGTTTTTAGAGCCAGTCTCAGTTAAATAATTACCTAAACAACCAAATATGGAAAACCTTATAAATGGTGATGAATGTTTAGCTGGAGCTTCAGGTGGAAACGTCATCATGACTGCAATAATTTTAACAAATAAATGTGATTTTTCTCGTATTATTTCCAATCACTACACGAGTTTATTGTAATTCTTTATATATTCAGACGATCATAGGCGCAAAGTTTGGGGAATAAATGTGTTTATTTACAAAAAGAAAAGCTTTCATATGGTTGAAGTATTTCAGATTATTCACAGAAATTTTCTGGAAAAAACTTGGACATTTTTAGATTTTTTTTGTTTCCTTTTTGCAAATGTTCAACTTTAGAAACTCAGTAATTTCCCAAATTTAAAAATTTATGAGTATTTTTTTTTTGCAAATTTGTAATTTTTTTGGCAGAAATTTACTCCTCTTCTTATATTTTCTTCTACCTACAATAGCCCCAAAACGCCGTCATAGAAAAATCTGAAGTTTTAACAAAGACAAAAATATAAATGGAATATGAACTTTATCTAATTCTGCAAAGAAACAATCTTGATTGTGCAGGCTTTAGGTTTTGGAAGCTCATTAAAGAGATTTTACTGATTAAAAAACGGTTCTTAAAGGAACAGTAACTGTTTGAAAACCTTGACACTTAAAAAGGTCACAGAGGATGGTGGGAAAATCACAATTTGAGTTAGTCACTGCCGATGTTTCCTCAGTAAATTAAGATATTTATTCTGATTTTGTGCTCAGGATGTCCCTCCAAACAGCCTCGGTTAGTTGCAACAACATACTAAAAACACAGCAGAACGCTGCAGGCTGATTAGTTTTGATGAATCTAAATTAAATATTGTCATTTGGATGTCGCTGTGTTGTTCATGCTGCAAAGCATCCAAGGTAGATGACACATGCTAGGTGCTACACAGCTAGCTCCGTCCAGCCAGAACAATAATTTTTGATCAGTGAAAAATATTCAGTCCTTTCAATTTGAACCAGAAATTGAAATACAAGTTAACACAGAAACGACAAGCAGAAATAACGATGATGAGGACCAAATGGAGGAAGAGGGGAAAGGAAATCTGGTGTTTGTGCGGCTGCGACTCAGGAATGCTAACCGGAGGGGAGAGCAACAAGCTCCAAGTCAAGCTGTTTACGGTAAGCAGGGATCAAAATGTTTTCTCACATATATTAAAATGGAGAGCTGCAAAAAGAGCGAGAGACGGTTAATTTAAACATCCATTTATTATCTTCACATTTGTTCTGCTAGCTCCTGTTAGCTCTCTCTTATGTTGTTAGCTCGCTCCTGCTAACAATGTTAGCTCCTGCTTAAGGTGTTAGCTCTTTCTTATGGTGTTAGCTCTTTGTTATGTTGTTAGCTCTTTCTTATGGTGTTAGCTTGCTCCTGCTAACAATGTTAGCTCCTGCTTAAGGTGTTAGCTCTTCCTTTTGGTGTTAGCTCTTTCTTATTGTGTTAGCTCTTTGTTATGGTGTTAGCTTGCTCCTGCTAACAGTGTTAGCTCCTGCTAATATAGTAAACAGTGGGGCAGAAGCTAATCATGTTTGTTTCAGTAAATATTTTGTTTATAACGGGACATGAAAACTTATATTGTTCACATTATCTTATTTTTGTTTATAAACTTGATTTCACTATAACCTACCAACATGCATTGCGTTTATGAGAAATATAGTAAAAAATAAAAAGATTTTTTTAAAGTAATTATGAATTCTTACATATCACAAACTAAAACACTTGGGTTGATAGGAATATTACAACATTAGCTTATGTTTATTGAAATTTTAACATTTTTGTCCAAATTTAGTCTGGCTGATCCTCCTCCAGCCGCATTGAATCAGTTTAATGATTGTTTCCAAATGTGGCTGGAGGCTCTGAGGTTTGGACAAACACTAGAGAAGATTTTGTTAAAGCGTTTCTGTGTTTCTGCAGAGGAACCGGAGCTGAAGATGGCTGCAGATTAGTAAAAGCCAATGAGAGCGCCGCCATCGGTACCTTTTGGGGTCATGCGAATGTCAAAGGTCTCGGGGAAAATGTAGGTGGGGCGGTAGGGGTTTTCCTCAAAAGGCTCTGAGCACAGTGAGACAGAGGACATGAGGGACAGGGACACACGCTGGACGGCCACACGGACACCAAACTGACAACTACGCCTCAGGAAAACGGACTTACCGGGTAATTTATGGATCTGTTTGAACATGGTCTTATACCAGTCCTTGGACTTTTCAGTGTTCTGAAATTAAAATGTGAGAAATTAGAAACAGATCATGTAGAGATTGATAATCAGAATGCACTGCAAAAACACAAATATTACCAGGTATATTCTGTAAATTCTAGTGAAAATATTTTTGGACACTTGAAATAAGACAAAACTAACTTACAAGCAACTTTTCAGTTTATATTGATGGAAAAAGTACAAGTTCCATTGTTTCACATATATCTGATAATAAAATTATAATATTGTTGTTTTGTGGCCATTTTCAAGTAGTATAATTTTAATAGCATATGGATATATTGTCAAAGATCAATTAACTTTAAATTCTTTTTTCCCCCACCAGGGGGCTTTTTTGTGGGCTCTAGTGTTCCTTATTCGACCATAAGCTGACAGGAAGGGGGTAAGACGTGGCAAATGTCGTCGGATCCGGGAGTCGAACCCGGGACGGCCGCGTTGAGGACTCAAGGCCTCCAAATGTGGGTGGTGCTAACCCCTACGCCACCACAGCACGCCCCAATTAACTTTAAATTTTAATGAACATTTAACACTGGAACAGGAAGGCATTTTAAATCTAAATAATAAATCAACAAACAATAGAAACAACAGATAAAACGAATTATGAGAAAAACAATAAATCATGCAAATTGTTTATAGTTTTAATTTATCATGTGATTATTTGATTTATTGGAATAAATTATAACAAGACATTTTTCCTTTTTTAAAAGTGGAACTAGAACTTTTTCATCAATATGAAGGATTTATTAACCTAAAACAACCTAATTTAAATGGATAAAAATTACTTTAAAGTTAGCCCAGCCCCCTCTCACCCCCCCCAAGACATTTACACTATAAAGAATACCAAAGATACTTGGTAAGATTCTGTGTTTTTGCAGTGTAGTCATCAATAACAGAGATTAACTGGTAACCCTGATGGAAATATGTCTGTTTTCCACAGAGGAGTAAAGAAAATGTGGTTTCTGTGAACAGAGTGGTCTTTATTAGTCCACAGTGAGTAAATCTGTCTTCATCAGACAGGCTGTGGTTGCTCACCCGAACAGGCACAATGGGTTTGCTTATGGGGCCGCGGTCGGGGGCGTGCAGCGACAGCCGCAGCCTCGTCCCGTCCATGTCAGGGCCTGGACTCACAGAGTCCCTGCTGGGGTCGGGGCCTTTGTCTGGGGCCGGCTCTGAAAAGCACAGCAGACCGACCGACATGAGAACAGAAACAAAAACATTAAGGCCACAGACAAACCATGGACTTCATGCAGATCAGAGACAGTTTGTAATGTTAGATTCATTACAAGCTGACATTTTAAAAAAAGTCTCTGTTAATTCTAATGATTTAACTTTAAATTTAGCCTCAACAATAAAAGTAATTTTTATATGCTTATATGGTTTTGTATCAGCCAATACTGATAACTGTTGATCAGGGTTTTTTTGTTTTTAACATCAGTTATTTTTAAGCAAAGTGGCGAAACATTAAACTGCTGCTGTGCATGTTACTCAACAGGTCGTTGCTAGGCAACCAAAGAGAGAGCGAGTTGCTAGGGAACCAAAGAGTGAGTCAGTTACCAGGCAACCAAAGAATGAGCGAGTTGCTAGGAAACCAAAGAATGAGCGAGTTGCTAGGAACCAAAGAGTGAGTCAGTTGTTAGGGAACCAAAGAGTGAGAGAGATTCTAGGGAACCAAAGAATGAGAGAGATGCTAGGGAACCAAAGAGTGAGTCAGTTGCTAGGGAACCAAAGAATGAGTCAGTTGCTAGGGAACCAAAGAGTGAGTCAGTTGCTAGGGAACCAAAGAATGAGAGAGATGCTAGGGAACCAAAGAGTGAGCCTCTGATGGCCTCTGGAAACATTTTTTAATCTTTAAAATGATAGCGGCACAAACAAAAACTGGTACAAACTTACCACAAACATTTACCAATTTTGTTGGATTGGACTAATGTTGGGGAGGGGGGCTGGTTGACCTTTTAACCTTTAAACTTTCATTAATATCTTCAAAGCAAAAGCACCACAAACAAAAAAAGATTGCTGCAAAAATGTAGTCAAGTTGATTGACACCAAAAATGTCTGATTTGAAAACATCAGACCCTTTTTTTTAAACTACTTGTATATATGCTAGCAGATAATTAATCAATTACTAATTTGGTGCACCAATCACAATGAAATTGGAGCTGGTTGACCTTTTATGACCTCTGGAAACATTTAGTAAAACCTTTAAAATTTTTGCTGCATAAACGTCTGACACAAATTTTGTTAGATTTGAAGAAAATGGGGGGCAACTTCACTCAGGTAACAGATGAAAAACAACAGATATCGTTGTTATTGAGCTCATATGTCTATTTATTCAATAATTCAGCAGCAAAAAGGGCTTCAGGATAGAAAATGTTGCTTATTTTGTTTTTAATTTTCAGTTAAAATGTGATTAATTAATTACAGAACTTGCAGTTAAACTAAATATACAACTATAATTTGATGATTGTTGTCACAAGTCCAAACTGTTGCAATGAGGAGAATAAATGAAACATGACTGCAAAACTTTTTAAATATTTCACAGCTGTGCAGGAGTTTGCATGACAGTAACTGTTATCATAGGAGTGTGAATGAGGCACATTATGCCGGTTTATTACGGTGGATATGTGAGAAATGTTTCTGTGTTCATGACGTCCAACATGGACGCTACAATCAGAACGACGACGCCTCTGTGTGAAAGCAAACAGAACCTCTCAGTTCTGGGCTTTCACATGTCAGGACATCGCAGAAATAATCTCATCTTTCAATCTGATCTAAAGTTGGCAAAAACACTCAGGAGATTCCACACTGACTGTTTATAAAACAAAAACCAAGAGAAAACGGAGGAAACAAACAAACCTTTTAATCTATCCATTATTCTGACAAATAATCGATTAATCGGATAAGAAAAAGGATATGCCACAGATCCTTCATTCCATTTTTCTTTTTATATAACTAATTTAGCAATGTATTTCTAAAACTGTATAAAAATAATTAAAGGGTAAATAAAAAACCTGCAGAATGTGCCAATTTGTATCCAATTAATCAAATATTAATCGATTAATCAATTACTAAAGCAATCATTAGCTTCAGCCCTGCACACGTACATGTGTGCTAACCCAGTCTGTGAGGGATTAGAGAAGTCCATCATCATCATCATCATCATCATCATCATCAGACTGATGATGATGATGATGATGATGAAGGAATGTCCTTGCTGCATTCCTCAGGCGCCTCTGACTCCAACAATTGTTAAGTAGGTGGAGAATGTGAATGTGACTGTCGGCCGGTTTCCAGCATCACTCTGCCTCTGGCAGCTGGTTTTATTCCCACAATGCATTCTGGCGCCAAATGCTCCCCAGGTGAGCGTCCTGTCTGGTCTGCAGCCACGCCGCCTCAAATCCAACAAACTGGCATAAACTCTGGGTCCTCAAACCAACTCAAATCGTTCCAACAGTTTTCCTGCTTTTATCTCACTGAATATTCAGTAGCTAGCTAACACCGCTGGCACACGCTAACATGAAGAGAAGGAATGTCTTCTTTAGGAGAAAAGTGGAAATGAAACCAAATTCCTTGTTTATGTGCACAAACATGGTGAATAAAACTGATTCTGATGTAAATGAACACATGAAACCTGATTGGTCAGCAGAGCCGTCGGATGTTTACATCATGTTGTTCATAGATTAGCGTTTCTGTTCACACTCCATATCAGCAGATGACAGAAATTCTCCTTTTCTTCTTTTACAACAAATCAATTAATAGCATCATGAATTAAAATAATTTCCATTTGCATCATTTATTGTTTTTCTCTTTTCTCTCTTTTTACCAAAAGCTGGATGATTGAATTATTAGTTGTTGTTTTTTTCCAATTAAAATAAAAAGAAACATATTAGCATTTTTATTCTTATTTGATTAATCGATTAATAAAGGATAATCCATTACTAAAATAACCTTCACATCTGGATTTAAATTCAGATTAAATAACACGCAGGTGGACTTTGTTCATTAATTAGGTGACAATTTTATTTATTATTAGACTTATGTCTGCCACAATAACAACAAATCAATTAATCACATGATTAGAGCAAAATCAATAATTCTATTTGCATGGTTTATTGTTTTTCTATTTTTTTCTCTCTTTCCACCAAAAACCAGATAATAATCTCTTCAGTCGGATGCTTTGGTCTCAACTAGCCCAATTGAAGGACAATTTTGTTTATAGGAACTTCATTTTATTTGTTGATTTTTTTTAAATTTATTTTGGATTTAAGATGTTTTCCAGTTCCAGAGTCAAAAGTTAATCAGAATTTAATGTTTATTGATCTTTAATGATGTGTTCCTGCATTATTACCTTTATATTACATAAAAATGGTCCCTAAGCTGCAATATTGTCGTTTATCACGACAACTTCTGGGACAATTTATCGTCCAGCAAAATGTGTTACAGTGATAAACCTTTCTACAGCAGGCATTTAAATATATTTGTTTTTGTTGTTGATTGTTTCACTTTCATTTTTAAAAAAAATTATCACATATTAATTAACATTACAAGATAATTTCCATCTCTAGTGCCAGATAATTAAACAGTTGTTTAATTAATTATCATTTGTAATTTATAATGGTTCAATAACGGCACTAAAAATAGAGTTGCATACAATTAGCTATGCTAAGCTAAACAGGCTAATCGTGCAGCTAGAAAAATTAACAGTAACAAACCTAAACATGCTAAACAGATCTATGTGTTTTATTCAAGTTTTGTTCATTATTATCTAATACTGAAGTGAATTTAGAGGAAATTGCCATTTTGCCAAACATGAGAGTCAAAATCATTACATTGGAAGAACTTGGGGGGCCACAAAAGTATTTTAAAATAAACTTTTTGTGCCTTTTCTGTCTGCTCAATAAATTAAAGTAACACTTTAAATAGTTGTAAATACAAAACATAGAAAAGATTTTGCATGATTGCGTTGTAAGAGAGGTTTCTCACTTTGGGGTTGATTATCTCCTTATTTGTCCTGCATGTTTTGTATTTAGTAAAAGTAGCTCGGTGTTTAGTTAGTCCAAAATCAAGATGAATGCAGAAACATCTTGATGTTTTTCAAAGATGTTTTTCTTTGTAGAAAATTTTGCTCTACAAGAAGAAAAAAAGCTTGCATTGAGGTCAGGGGGCCGCACAAAATCCTTCAGAGGGACAGAAATGGCCCCCAGGCTGCACTTTGGACACCCCTGGCTTACAGTTTTTACCCGTTTTCCCTAAGAAAACAAATGCAGACACGCTGTCTCTGTGTGCAGAAGATCTAAATTTCTGCCTGATGAAAACGGTAAGTAAATGTGCTGCTGAAATATGAGCGCATACCTTCGAAGTGAGGCAGATTCTTTTGCTGCTCTGTGGCGAGAGAGAGACAAACGGTGAAAAGTGACTCAGCAGCCAAAGCTGAAGTGTGAAAGCATCAGTTTGGTTAGAGACGCAGAAACAGAACGACAAACGTGCCTCACAAGTTGGTGATGGGTCAGAAACTGCAGCTCCTGCTGCGGCTCACCTCTGTTGTGCTGCAGCAGGACGATGGTGGGGTTGACTGAACTGGTGCGGGGATAAACACAACCGGGAGCCGAGGGTTTAACGTGCAGAGCATCTGGATGAGAAGCAGCTTCGTTTTCTCTTATGCTTCTGGGTGAAAAGGCCTAAAAAGCGCAGAAAAAAAAGAAAAGAACGATATGTTTCCATAAACCTGGTGAAGCGGGCCGAGGTTAAACGAGGTGAAGTGATCCTACCTGGCACCAGGTGTTGCTCTCAGGAGGTAAATGAGGCGCGTTGCTCCTGCCGCCCTCAGCCGCTCCTGCTGCGGATCCGTCTCCATTAATCTGGCCGGTCCAGCTGCCTGAAACGAGTCCAGAACGCTCTGAGCGGCAGCCGCTACTGCAGCAGGACAAACACTGGGGGAGGCACTGAAAGGTGTGGCATGTCAGTGAACCACAGCAGATAAATACAGCGGAGGATCAGGGACATTTCACAAGGAAATACAAGGAAAAGGTCAATATCTGCCAAAAAAATCTGAACATTTATAGAAAAAAAAACTTTTTAGTTTGAAAAGTGGAAAATTTGCTAGAAATAAATCTGCCATTTTTAGATTGATCTCAGAAAATTTGTAGAAAAATCTTGGAAATTTCTGAAATTTTGCTAGAAAAAGATCTAAACTTTTAAATTAATCTCAGAAATATTCTAGAAAAAATAGAAAATTTCAGATTTTGAAAAGTCAAACATTTTCTAGAAAAAGCTCAAAAAGATGAGAAATTGCTAGAAAAAAAAAATTTATCTCACAAATCTTCTAGAAACAAATTGATGTTTCTGAGTTTGAAAAGTCAATAACTTTCTAGAAAAAACCCAAATTCTGAGATTAATCTAAAATTTCCTAGAGAAAGCATGAAAATTTCTGAGTTTGGAAAGTGAAACATTTGCTAAAAAATCTGATTAATTTAGATTGACCTAAAGAATTTTTCTGGGAAAAATAAGTGAATTTCTAAATCTGAAAAGTCAGAAAACTGCTAGAGAAAAAATCGGATGTTTTGAGATTAATCTCAAAATTTGAATTTTAAAAGTAAGAAAAATTAGACTTTTCAAACTCTGAAAATTTCTGGGTTTTTTTCTATAAATTTCGGAGTTTTTTTGCCGTGATTTATTCCTCATTTTTAAAACGCCGTTGCAGATAACTGCTGCTGCATGTCCTCCGTTTCAGCAGGGTGTGTTTTTTCCTTTGGTGAGCTTCACGCACAGAAAAGTGGAAAAAAACAAGATTCTTCCACAATCTCTGAACTTTGTGAGGAGAACAAAAAGCCTTTTCAGTCAGATGCAAAGATCGTTTGTTCCAGTGGCCTTTTTAATCCCGCTGCGCAACAATTAAAGCGTCTCCCTGTTTCCAGTCCTGTTCTGAAGGGTTTTGAGCAACAAATGAGCCCACAGTGGCGGTCCGGAGTGCAGCGTGGGCAGGAAGAACGCTCTTTGACATTTGCATGAAAATATGAGCAATCGGTTCTGAGCGTCCACTGAAACGCTCTGGGTCAGAGCGAAGCCTCTTTACAACATGATGAAATGTCGTCTTATTGCTAAATGTTATTTCATCATCTTGCACAGAGCTGCAGTGACGTACTTGTGGCTGTGATGACATTCGGCTCGTCGTCGTCGTCGTCGTCGATGTGGACGAGGGTCGCCCTCAGGGTCACCACGCCTTTCCCTTTGCACACTCTGCTCGGGTCCAAATCTGAAAAAGGTTCATCCCGATGAAAATGAAGCGGCTTCAGAATCGGGATTGTTTCAAAGCTGCGGGGAGTTCCTGGAATAGATCCGCCTCATCAGAACCAGGCCATCACATTAAAACGCTGTGAGGCTAATTAACACAAAGTTAGCTGCTGAGCTGAAGCAGATGGCGGCTCAGGTAAGGATGAGCAAAACAACTTTTAAAATAAAATTTATTTTTTTAAAGCAGTAGGATGACCTCACACTGAAAAAACAGAAAAATCCAACCTTTAATTCAACTGCATTTATTGAGTTTGGGGGGGAAAAAAGAATATTGAAGAAGTAACTATTAATCAAAAGTGCAAATTAATCACTAATTTCAAATATGAATTGATGTCACTGCATTAGTAATATAAAGAGGGATAGTTCCTTTATTATCACTAGATCATAAAATCACAACTTCTGTGAAACATGACCTCAGTTTGACCCCAGTTTGACCTCAGTTTGACCCCAGTTTGAACTGCTGTAGTGAGACAGACTCAATAAAGATTCCTGTTAAATTTAGCTAAAAATGCTTCGGGGAGAAAGCAGGCTACATTTCTGTCTTAGCTTTAGATGAAAGCTACATTAGCTAAGCTAACTGTGCTAATTCGGCTGCTATTTATCTTAGCATTACACAGAGGTGGATAGAGTACTCAAAAATGTAATGTACTTATATTGTTTATAAGATAGGAAAGGGCGAGAGTTGACTCTACGCTTGTGGTTTGCCTCTTGTTGTCATAGCAACTACGTGCAGAAGCGCTACGTCACATGAGAAGCCGTTTCAGCGCTAACGGAGAAGCTATCATCTACAGCTTTTGTTATTTCTGCTCTTTGTGGTTCAGCCCAATAGTGGCAAAGGAAATAAAAAGTCATCGAGTGTCGGTATTTCAGTTTATACGGCTGCATTTTAATTAGAATATCTTAAATATGATCTATTAAAATCTCTGCTATTGGTTCTCTGTTCCTAGAAGAAATTATGCTGCTTTCATCTCCATTAGAATAAAACCTCTTACTTAACCAAATGTTGCTTTTCATACAGTCTTTTCCACAATTATTATTTTAGTAATCAATTATTTTTACAATTAATCAGACAAAAAAATTTGTCTGATAAATCTGGATTAATTTGCATATTTTGCAGATTTTTTTAATTTAGCCACTTAAATATATTAATAGATAAAAAACCAAATGATTAAATGTCTTTTATAAATAATAAAAAAAAAACATCTCTGTGTCTAAAATGTAATAATAATAATTACTTTAGTGAAAGCTTGATCACTGGTAGCAAGGGAGCTAAAAAATACTTCTAAAATCAATGTGAGAAAAGCTCGGTCCGTTCTGCTGGACTTAAAATCAATGCAGTGTAAAGATATGGTGATTAAAATCTTAAATATATTTATTGTTGCGTTTGGCTGGACTACTGCTCTGAGTGTAGAACAGTAGTCTACACTCTGCCAGTTTCATCAAGGCCATTTTCTTTCAGGAAATGGCCTTGATTAAAGTCAGAGTCAGTTAAAGATTAATCATTTATTAAATTAGTTATTTCAACAGTTAAATTTAGCTAAAAACTGTTTAACCGTTTCAGCTCTAAACACAACCACTGAGTTTGCTAAACTGCCTACGTTGGAAAGCATGTGGCCAAGACAACACAGACTTTCTCCTTTTTTTAAAACAAGATTCTGACATTTCAATAAAATATTCAATATTTTTTTACATTTCTGCACACAATATCTCTGTTTTTTGAATTGAATAAAAATGTTTACAGTGTTAGAGTTTGGAGAAAGCAAAGGGAAACCTCACCTGCAGAGGGAATCAGATCAGGAGAACCTTTCATGGTTGTTAAAGGAGTAATCCTGACGGCGCTCACTGCTCTGGGTCCTGATCCTCAACAATCAGACAGAAAACAACAAAAAGGCCACATTTCAATTAAGAAACATCACATAATTACAGTTACAAACAGAAATCTGTACAGGCTCTTATCAGGAAGGGTGTTTTTAGAGAAATCATGCAGACTTACTGCGAGATGAGCTTCTGCTGCCCTCTGCTGGAGAGCTCTGGAACAGAAACAGAGAAAACCTTCAAACAGAGGAGATTAAATAATGGTGCAGCTACATAAAACAAGCTCAGCTGCATGGAAATGAACACATCCAGTTTATATTTCCACTGCGTTTTAAGAAATTCTCATAATATACAGCTGGAGAAAAATCCATCTTTGAGTCTAAATTTAATAAAAATGGATTCTGTATCGTATCCTCCCGAAACTGGAGAATAAAATCCAACACATCGACAGAGGAGAGTAAAGCATCCAAAAATATTACTCAAGTAAAAGCAGCACTACTTCAACATATTTTTACTCAAGTAAGAGTAAAAAAGTATTTGGTAAAAAATCTGCTCAAGTATCAGTCATTTAATATTTAAAAATTACCTAATCAGACGGACCAAAATCTAAAGTTAAGTGGAAATTGTGGACCAATTCCATTTTAAGGACCAAAATGAAAATAATTCATTTTAGTAACAAAAAATAAAAAAATCAGACATAAGAAAATTTTTCAAAATCAGTTTCTTTCAATAAAAAACTTTAAAACTTTAACAAAAACTGCAGGTGTGTGTCTGTGTCTGGTGAATTTTTGGTTGAAACATGTTGGTTTATCATTCAGTGGGTAGAAAATCCAGAAATTTTACTCAAGTAAGAATAGAAATACTTCATATTAAAAGTACAGCGTAGCAGAAATACTCCTAAAAGTAAATTTTTTCAAAAACGTTACTCAATTAAAAGTAGTTGAGTAAATGTAACTACATACTCTGCACAAACATTACTGGTCCATGAAAAGTTTGAGACGTTTTTCCCCTGAACGAGTGCACTATATTTTCTTTACATGCAGATTATTTTAAGAGCAGATCTTCCTCTGTGGCGTCTGACAGTTAGAGTCACTAAAGTCTTGTTATGTTTGAATCTGTTCCTCCATGTTTAAATGTGAGTCTGCAGTAAAAACAGGAACGTCGCAGTAAACATGCAGCGGAGCAGCAACACCACAGCGGTCGCTCAGGAACACGCCGGCCTCCGCTTGTGTTCAGCTGATTTAGGAGTCGCTCTCTTTCACAACGCCAAGAAACGGGCCAGTCGAGGTGCAGACACTCAGAGTCACTCAGGCATCGACACAAAAACACCAACTGGGTTTTCTTCAGGAGAGCGAAGCTAAAAACTGACAAAATTACCTGCTAGGATTAAAAAATAATCCATATTAAAGTAAGATGGGAAAGAGAGGGCAACTTAGTAACAGAAGAGGAATGAGCAATAATATGGAAATATTAGTGGCCATATGGCATGGAAAGAATTTGGATGGAAAAACTTTGTTTATGATTCTTTATCACTCCTGCTCAGAAATGCCACTGTGATGGAAATCCTCCTGTTGTTGGAGAAAATGCAGAAATTAAAACGAAAACCGTTATCAGGTTTTTTGTGACTGTCTAATTATAAAAGATTACTGCACTGCAAAAACACAAAATATTGCCAAGTAATTTTGGTTGAGTTTCTAGTGAACATACCTTAGTTCACTTCAAATGAGACAAACTAACTTAAAAATATTTGTTTAGCAAAAAGATATTCAAACTTGTTTTCAGTCAATAATTTCTTTATATTGTTAAAACGTATTTGTTGCTCTGGCAGATTATTAAACTTATAACAAGACATTTGTTTCTACGCTATTAGGGAAATAATCTGCCAATGGAACTAGACCTGGGTTGCTAGGCAACAGGCTGGACTTGGCTGGCGTTGCTAGGTAACGGCGCAGGGCCAGTTACCCTAGAACTAGAACCTTTTCGTTAATTTTAAGGAGTTATTTTCTTAAAACAAGCTCATATATTTGCTGAAAAGTTACTTGAAAGTTAGTTTTGTCTTATTTCTACTTTTCTGTTTTCTAAAGTACTGTGTGGTAAAATTTGCTTCCTTGGGAATCAATAAAGATAAAAATTACATCTGCTTCAGTGAGCGTGAGGCTGTGTTGTTCTGTCTGCTCCATGTTTCCGAATAACCTGCAGGAGTGACGTTCCAGCTGGAAACCTCCAGCAGGCCTGAAAGGACGAGGGGAAAATGGGAGCGACTCCAAAACGGCCTCCAGGGAAAAACTCTCAGCCTTCACGCTGAGCCGTCCCTGAGAATCTGCAGCAGTGTATTTATTTTTCCTCCCTCTAATAAAATCAACTTGCTTCCTGACCCCCAGCAGCCCAGAGAGTCGATGCAGCCCTGATCTCATGTCCTAAATAAATAATAAAACATTAAGAGGCATTCCTTCCTCAGCTGCATCCTCACATGAACCCAGAGATGTTGGGTTTACAGCAGAGCGCCGCTCAACTTATGGGAGATAAAAAGACGATGACAGCTTGCAGAGTTTGGTTGGCCGTATAAACACAGGACAGCAGAGATCCCACAGAGCCTTTTTAGGAAGACACAGTGGGGAGCAGAACGCCATCCATCCGTCCTGCCTGGTTCTGGTCGGGACAGAAAAAACAGCTGGATCCAGCCAACATGAAGCAAAGTTCACAAAATCAGTATTTATAAACAGGAAAGTTGATGGTGTCAATTTGCTTCACGGCAGCAGGATTTTACTCATCTGTGTGGAAAAATGTTACAATAAAGATGTAAAAGTCACAACCTTCAGAACCAGTAGATTTGGTCCAACTGGGGACTGAAATGTGTTACATCTTCAGCTGCTGCGGTTCGATTTCACACTGTTCCCAATCAAACAAACCAACCAGACTGTCACAATAACACATTTATTGCTATTGCGATAAACGATAATATTTTTGAGACCATTTTCAACTAATATAATAATAATGGCACAATTATCAAAGTTTTCCCTCTCAAGACTAATAAAATTGTAATTTTGTACAGAGCACTCTGCACTTGAAATGGAAAACATTTTAAATATCCAAAATAAAACACAATAAACAAAAAGGAAATAAAAACCACACATAAGCAAAACCATAAATGAAATTGGAGCTTCTACACAAGATTGTCCTTCAAAAAATATTAATCATCAGAATGGAAATTATAATTTTAATATATCTTGTGAATAATTGAGTAATTGCTTATTGCAACAGGCGGTTCCTCTCCTTGCCTGTGGAGGGCGCTACACCAAGAACCACTAAAGGAAACGACACAAAAACCTTTGAAGAAGACAGACTGCAACTTCCTTCATCACAAAATGTAAACAAAAATGGAGTAGCATCAGATTTTAGTGGTTGGAGGATTTCTATTTTGTTTTGCTAACTTCAGACTAGCGGGTTTGTTTTGCATGTTTTTACCAAGAACGTCTTGCACTTTAATCTGCTTCCTGCTGATGGAGTGGTCTCCGATCCACTTGACGTTCACATACATACATTCGAACCGCACCAGAGTTCACTTCAACCGAAACCAGAGTTCACTCTTTTGAGTTCAACCGAACATTCACCTTTCACCAAATGGACCAGATTTTCTAGGTAAACGGACTGGAGTTTGATTAAAGTGGACTAATAGCTGAAGTGAATGCATCAAAGAAAGAGAATAGATAATGTGTTTTATATTAAGAAAAAAAATTTGGATTTGTAGGAACCTTTTTTAAAGTATCCAAAATAGAGAGTCACCTGTATAAAAATTAGGGCTGATTTTGATACCTGATATTACAGGTGACATTCTTTACTTCCTTGAACAGGATAGGATACTTTTATGGGATTTACCAAATATATTCATTAAATTTTTTGCACAAAATCCTTCTTAGATAAAGAGATTTTAAAACCAGCTGACTAAACGTCTGAGTTCCATTTGGGTTGCTAGGTGACGGGCAGAAGGTCGCTGGGGTTGCTAGGTAACAGGCTGGGCGTCACTGGGGTCACGAGGTGAGGGGCAGGTTCTGCTGATCTGTGACCTTAAATTCAGAAGGTTTTTTGAAAGGGCTCAATTTTTTGGTTTTTAAGCACTTGGGCTGTTTTTAGAAACAGTGGAAACCTAAAAGGAGGTACAAAAAGTGTTCAAAATGTGAATTTTTCATAATACGTCCCCTTTAATATTGCCGTTATGGCTGATAAACAATATTTACAGATACTCTATATATTGTATATATTTCACTAACCTTTCAACCTTGAAAAAAACGACCATGCCCTGACTTCCCCACTGCTTCTCTGCTTCATTTAAATTACCCACAATCCTGTGATGCATCACTTTGACTGTCACATGACCAAACATTTACCACATGACCAGCAACAAGATCAATACCGATATGTTAAAAACTGACAAATATCGACCCGTACCGATGTTAGTGCCGATATCATGCAATCCTGAATCAGAAAGAAACTGAAAAACCTTCAAAGGTTTCCTCAAACTGAGCCAGAAAATGAAACTTCTCGGCTGAGTTATTTGTTGCTGAATCAAACAGATAATTTACTCTGCGTCTCATTTTCGCCATCTCTCCTGAACAAACAGAAACATCTTGCTGAATGCTTTTGGGTCCAACAGAAACATCTTTCCAAAACAAACATCTCCCAAAAGGCAGCGGCCAGCTAGCAGACATTTCCTACCTGATGATGAGCTCAGAAACTCCTCCGCCCCAGAACATCAGCTCCTTCTGGAGCTCCGGGGGGTTTTTCTGTCCCGTCTGGGCGGGACCGTCCCGGCTCTGACCTTGACCCTGGCTATCTTGGAGGTTCTGTTTGTTTTTCCCAGCAGACGCGTCCAGATAGACCTGTCACCACATGTCACCTGGGAATGTGGCACCCACTCACCAACTGTGCAGGGCATCATCTAACCGTTCCCTCCCACTCGACATGGAGAGGGACGGGGCAGGACAGACGACTGGACGTCCGTGTGACTCCCAATGGACAATGGTGTAAGAGAAACGCCTTGCAGAGGTCAGAGGTCAGAGGTCGGACATTTACCTCATGTACTTTTTCTTGATTGTCCTCTGAAGATAAGTTAATGGTCTCAATGGTTTTCACGAGATTTAATTTTCTAATGATTTTCTTGAGATAAGGAGTTACATTCTCAAACGTTTTGTCCAGATAATGACATAATTTCCGAATCTCTTTCTTGAGATAATGATATAATTTCATCTTAACAAAGGGTGTAGACTTTTAAGAGCCAGTTTCATTTCATCCACATAAATCTCTGAAGCAACTGTCTACACATGTAAACATACTTTATATTAGGGCCGCAACTAAATTATTTTAGTAATCGATTATTTCATTTACTATTCTGACAGGTAAACAATTAATCAGATGGAGGAAAGAATGAACCTGCAGCTAAAAAATATTCCTATCAACATGTTAAAAATTAGTTTGAACATCAGTACAGTTTAAAGGTGTTGATTATTTTTTGGTTTAACCAATTAATAATTTGATACAAAAAGGTGCTTACTTTGACTTTTAAAACAGAATTTAAACCAGGTGAAGCGAAGACTGTGTTTCGAGAAGTTCTCAGGTTCAGTGGTTGGAGTAGTCGTCTTGTAATCGGAAGGTTGAAGGTTCGATTCCAGCTTCAACCTGACGCGTGTCGATGGGACCAGAGATTGACCAATCACGTCATCTCTCCACATTTGCAATTAACAGCAGTTACATCAATGTTGCGACTTTCTTGTTATATTTAGCAACATTTCAGACAAAACAAATTGGTATCAGCCAAAATTGGAATCAGCAATCGTTGCAATCCTTTTCTAAAATGCTTTGAGTGGTTAAAATTACTGGAAAATATAAGTTAAGTACATTTACCATTTCTGAGTGGAACATATTTACAGATTTTTTTTTTATTTAATTGCACAATGTTTATATTTTTGTACAGTTCTGGCTTATTATTTAAACAACTGGCCTGTTTTGGAGTCTGTATACTCCAGGTAACGATTAATCAACTACTAAATTGGTTGACGATTATTTCTAAAATCGATTAAACATGATTAAATCAATTAATCGATGTGTCCCTACTTTATATGTCTGTAGGTAAAATGCCGTCTTTTTTGAGCTGATATCTTCTAACAGCATTAAATGAAGCAAATCATCCTCCTCATTTCCGCTGTTTGCTCTGACAGCTAAACAAAGGCGAGGCTGTGATGTATGTCATACAGGGGGTCCCTGTGTGAAACATCCAGCGCCCCCCCACAGCGCGCTGCGTCAACACAAAGGAGCTCTCATCGCACGCCGCACTAGAGAGAGGTCGTTACATAAGCCCGTTTGACTTCTGCTTTGTCAACAAACGGCAGAGAGAGGAGAAGCCGAGCAGCGCTGCGCTCGGATCTCACCATCAGAGCTCCAAACATGGCTCGAACGGGGCGCTGCAGAGCCGCAGCTTTATCCCCCTAATGGAGAAGAGACCTCCACCGACGCTGCCGGCTCTCTTCCATAAACAGCTTCCACATTCGGCAGCGGCCTGAGATTCTGCACATTCCTGAGGCGAAGCTATTTGAAGTTCATTTCAAACAACTGCAGCATAAAAGGAAGTGAATGTAAGACAGAGAGCAGGAAAGCACCTGTACGGCCAGAATGTCGTCCTACACACCGAACTTCACACATTTTCTCACGTTTTATGGTTTTCAAAATATTTTCTGAAAAATATTTTCTGTCAGATGCTTTTCATCTGATTAGGCCTGTCACAATCACAAATTTCCCAGAAGTTATAGTGATAAACGCTAATATTGTTTTGAAACCATTTTCTAATAATATAACAGTAATAATGACAAAACACAGTCCATAAACTTTAAATTCTAGTAAGGAACTAGAACTGGAAGACATTTTAATTGTCCAAAATAAATAAACAAAACAACAAATAAAACAAATTATAAAATCAATTATTCACAATTAGAACAAGCTCAATAATTGATTGTTTTCTCTCTTTCTACCAAAAACTGGATGATAAAAGTCTTCAGTCTGGTGCTTTGGTGTCCACTAGCCCATTTTTAGAAGGACAATTTTGTTTACAGACACTTCATAATTCACTTTATTTGTTGTTTTGTTTATTTTGGATATTAAAATATCTTCCAGTTCCAGTATTAAATCTTAACGAGAATTTAAAGTTTATTCATCTTTGAGAATTTCTTCTTGAATTATTATTATGCCATTACCATTATATTACTTGAAAATGGTCTCAAAGCAACAATATTATCGTTTATTGCAATTACTTCTGGGACAATTCCAGAAAAATTTGTTATCACGACAGGCCTATATCTGTATATTCAAGTCTTTAAGAATATCAGCAACACATTCATAAAGTCAGCACGTTTTTAATTACCCAGTTACATCATATTTCAAGAAACGTCTACTACTCCAAGATAAAAGGTCCTATTTAAAGGAAAGTCAAACCCACCCACAGCTAACAAAGACGCGTCCCTGAGTGCTTGCAGAGGCTGATAAGCCCAGATGCTCCACACAGAGATCACTTAGCCGAAGGCGAAGGAACGTCCTGCGGAGGGCCGCACTTGGCCGCGCACATCAAACTTTCTCTTCCAGCCTGCTTGCAGCTTGCATGCTCGGCTTTTAGAGGCAACACCAAAAGAATCCCAATGAGCTAACAGTTTACAGAAAGTGATGAATCCTCCAGAGCAAATGCTCCAGGCTGCAGTCCAAGAGTGAGGATAAACACTGAACTGAATATCTAAGTAGCTCTGCACTCTCTTTAGAGGGTTCACAGTGAAAAGTTCAAAATGAGAAAAGTCAGGCAGAGGCAGAGGAGGGCAGAGCACCCAAAGATTGTACTCAAGTAAAAGTAGAACTACTTCAACATATTTCTACTCAAGTAAAAGTAAAAAGGAGCCGTCCAAGAAATACTCAAGTAAGAGTAGAAAGTATTTGGTAAAAAGGTGACTCGAGTACTGAGTAACTGATCAAATTGTAATTTATGGACCAAATATAAAGTTCTGTGAAAATTCTAGTATTTTAAGGACTAAAATAAAAATAAGTCATAAACAAAATTACAAAATAACAAAATAAGGAAAAAGACTCATATTTCCAAATTAACTTCTCTAAATATTAAACTTTAACAAAAACTGCAGGTGTGTGTCTGTGTCTGGTGAATTTTTGCTTAAAACATGTTTGTTTTTCATTCAGTGGGGAGAAAATCCAAAATTTCTCTGCAACTCTTGAGTAAAACTATTGCTACTCTTATTTAAGTAAGAGTAGCAATACTGTACTTGCTCCTAAAAGTCTTTATTTTTTTCAAAACTTTACCCAAGTAAATGTAACTGGGCCAATGCAACTAGTTATTACAAAGCAACTCTGGGCTCAGGAAAGCAAACAGTTAATCGACTTATAATTGTTGATTAATTAAAATGGCACTCATCAATGACGTCAAACTACAACATTTAGAACGACTCACCGCGGCCATTTTAGTTTCGGACAAACAAGAACAGTACGCCTGTGTTTTGGAGTAAACGTCTGTGCACAGCTGAAAGTAACTAAAAGTTACTTTTAATGTAACTTAGTTACTTTCCAAATCAAGTGGTCAGTAATCAAAGTTACTTTTTGAAGGAGTAATCAGTAATCCGATTGAAGTAACTTTTTCAAAGTAACTGTGCCATCACTGGCTATTAGTGTGCAACTTATTACCAACCAATAGCTGTTTGCCAACTTCAAATAAGCTCAACATGAAGAACTATTTAATATGACAACCAACTGACATGGTGAGAGCTGCTCACGGGATTGTTGCTCATAGGAGAGCTTATCGATTCAAAGGCTTTTCCAAACTAATATTTAATTGGAAAACTAAACCGCAAGTCATTGACAAATCAACATTTCTACCTACCTACACCGATTGCCGAGTAGGAACTTGGCAAGGTAAAGCCAGACAACTTAGTGCTAGCGAATGTAAGCTACCATAATGTCTATGGTACCTTCCAACCAACACTGCCTTCTTTCCGCTCACTTTGAGTCCTCTGCATTATTTCAACCATCATTTAAGTTTCTCCACACTGTGCTTCTGTATAGAAGAATATTGAAACAAAGCTGCCAAAACGTTCAATCAATTATCCAATAATATCCGCTTCATCTCTTTTTAGTGTTGTAGTTTGGCCGCCAGCCAGCAGAGGGCGCCTCTGGTCAAACTTAAGCAGAAAGTCCGTTGATACAGAAACTAAGATGGCGTCTCAGAGAAACTGTCCAGAGTCCCATGTGGGATGTAAAATGCACTTTATGCAGTTCTGTTATGAAATATCCACTCGACAAGCTTTCTAAGTTTAACTTTAATAAACTTAGCCGAGCTACGAAGGAGAGGACGTGGTGCCAGGAAAGCGGAGGAGTGGGAAGGTAACATGGAAAAAAAAGATGGCGCCAGTAATCACGGTAGATTTTGAGAGTTAAAGCGCTTAATGGAGCGAAGTTTTAGCATTCCTTTTAGCATTCATTTAACTTATATATGAATATTTCTCTGTTCATGGGGGATAAAGTGTTTCGCATATTTTATTATTTTAATCCTTTAGTTCTTGATATATGTTATAAGTATAGGTAACCTTACCTTCGTCTCAGGTCCAGCAGGTTGACTTTCACAACAGACACACTAAGATTCACTAATCTAACGAGAAAAAAAATCAACTTGCTTTACATCAGTCCTGCCATTTCTGCCCCGCTGTTATGGACAGAAACTGGAAAACGGGGATGATGGACGAGTTGTCAGTTGCTGGTTGCTATGGTAACCACCAACCGTCAAGAGCAGCATAATATAATAAATGTAAGGAGATGATAACTTCTCGATGAAACAAAATGAATTTGAAAAATAAATCAAGCAATTTTGACAAACTTCACATATATAATAATGTTAAAATAAAATATGTCTAGTTTAATTTTCTGTTTCAGCCAGTATTTACAGCGGATACAAAATTGTGTTAAATGTTAAATGATTTTTTTCATTCAGCATATTATGAAAAAATGAGCACTTCCTGTTACAGAAAGAGGGTTTGTAAAACAAAATAGCTGCATCAATTAATCATTAGTCAATTTATAAGGTCAATCAACTTTAGATTAATTCTTTAATCGATAACTTGCATCGTCATTGCCAGGATTTATTTAAAATATGGAGCTTAATTTAGTAATATGAGAGACAAAAGATGCTGATAATGTCATGTCTATGTAATGAGCTCAGCTGTGCAGCTTCAGTACATTAGCTGCACAGCAATGACAATTAAGATTATAGCCTAAGCAGGTGCCGACAGCATTTTTTCATCTCTGCTGGATGTTTTGGCTCCGACCAGGGCTGGAAGCTCTGACTGTGTTCCCTAATATAACCCTGGGTGACAGCCCCACTTGATAATTGAGTCATAGGATATGGCGGCTGAACGTGAAAACAAACGGCCGAGCGATAATCCAGCAATTTCGAGTGCAATGACTCAGGAGGGTCGCCATCATCCGGCTATTTGAAGAATGCAGGCGCGGTCCGATTGGACCCCGGTTCCACCCAGAGACAGACAGCGGGCCGCTCATGACAAATCAGACCTGTTATGTTTTATTTCAAGTTTGAAAAGCTTGAATGGCTATGGAGCTAAATTAGGGCCATAAAGATTGTTGAAAAGGAAAAAAAAATGAAACTGAACATTGAATATGAAAAGTAGTTTCAAACTGTTTTTTCAGTTTAAAATTTTTATTTTCAGTTTCCAAACTTTTTTGTTTCAAAATAATTTTTCAGTTTCAAATATTTTTTTCAGTTTCAAACTTTATTTTCAGTTTCAAACTATTTTCGGTTTAAATTTTTTTCATCAAATTATTGAAAACAACTGAATCGATTTTAAAAAAAGAATTACTAAATTTTGCTAATTCTATCTAAGCTATTTTCTGGTTAAAACGACATTGTCTTGTAATTTTACAAATTTCTTCTGGTAATATTGTGTATTTATTTTTGCTAATATTATGATCTTATTCCTGAAATATAGGTCTAGGACTTTCTAACACATGTAGAAACTATGTATTACTTTTACCAGGTATTTCATGATGAATGTTTGTGAAATATTTCTGCAAACATCCGCCATGACGCCTCTGTTTTTCCATCGTTTGTTGACGTCTAACACCTGGCAGAAAAGACAGGATGTAGAATCCATCACCAGGCAGTAAACTATCCATTCAGCAGCTTGTTTACATGCAGCCATGATCAGGCGGTGTCTTTCTGTGACTCGGACCTTGAAAAGTCAAAGCCCGACTCTTCCCTTCCCCTCCGGCTTCAGCCAATGGCTGCAGCCGACAGTCAGGCTGTTGCTAGGCAACATTAACAAGGAGGGAAAACAGAAACATCCGGTCTGCACTCAAAGGAAAGAACCATTGACTTACCATATCTTTTTCTTTTAAACTGGCTATAATTTATGTTTTAATTGCAAACATAAATTATATAGTAATATGACTTTATGTTTAAGTAGGATTAAATTAATGAGTTAACTCAAATACTTCAAATCACTTCAGATTGACAAAAGAGAAGTTTTTAGTGTTAGTCCGACAAAACAAACACTCTAAGTTAACTATTTTGCAGTTTTTCACTAAACAAAGAAATTATGTGACTTTAACAGAATTGGGTATAATAATTACATTTACATGAGTAACTTAAAAAAAACACTTTTAGCAATATTTTTACTGTTACTTGAGTAATTTTATTATGAAGTATTTCTACTGTTAGTTTAGTAAAATTTCTGGATTACCAAAAATTCACCAGATTCAGACACACACCTGCAGTTTCTGTTAAAATTTGATCAGTTTTTTTATTGAAAAAAAAAAGTTATTTTGCCTGATTCTGCTATTGTTTGCTTCTTACATAAATTATTATCATTTATGTCATTAAAATATTAAAATTTCCACTTTATATTTTGGTCCATCTGATTATGTAATTTTTAAATATTAAATAATTGATAATTACACATTTTTTACTCTTGAGCAGCGACTTTTTACTTTTACTTGAGTAAAGTATACTGACGTAGGGCTACTCTTACTTGAGTAGTTTTTGATACTCTGTCCACCTTTGTACATTAATAACTTAATTTGCTTTTCATTAACTGATGTTTAATTCAACAATTTTTTTCTAGTTATGTTAACAAAACTTTAGTTCCACAGAAGTTAAGTAGGTCTAAAGTAATTTTGTTATCGTCTTCATTTTACACCAGAAATCTTAAACATAACATTCTTTAATTCAAGTCAACATCAACTGACAAAGAATAACAAACTTTCACTTTCAAATGTCGGCTTCAAGCCTTGGCAAGGTCAAAGAAACACAAATTCACAGAACCAACTTCAGTCGAATAGTAGAACAAACAATTTGTGCGCTACTCTAACTGGAATGAAACACATGACCAACCAGCTTGAATCTGTTCAAAATGGCTGACCTCAGCTCATCCCTCATCAACAAATCTTTCAAATTCATCACTGCTGAGAGCAGCGGCTGCTCTCAAATCTAAGAGAAGAGGGAAATGTGACTCCGGAGAAGCTTCATGAAATATTAACGGGAGCTGGTCGACGCTGTCGGCTCTACACACCGAAAACACTCGAATGCAACACGCTCCCCTCGATTTACTCAGATCCCCAAAGAAGAAGAAAAAAGAAAAACAAACTGTGACTGAAAATTTCACTTTCTTTGAGAAAAATGAGAAAAAATCTTTCTTTACAGTTTTTACTTGTGGTAGCTGATCAAAAATAAACTGCTTGTGTGTACAAAGTCTTAAAGCTGCGGTACGTAACCTGCATAAAAAAGATTATTTTACACATTTTTTGAAACCGTCACCAAGTCATGACAGTAGGAGATGAGACAGATAATCTGTGAATAAAATTGCTAGTCTACCATCTTCCAGTGATAATTAGAAACAACCAATCAGAGCCAGGAGGTGGGTCCTAGCGCTGTCAATCACCTTCCCCCATTTCTCTCTGCTACGCTACAGTGTATTCCTGATAGCATAGCCTGTCTGGATGCTAAGGCTACTTAGCATAGCCACTAATAACAGACAATAAACAATTTTCTGGAAAAGTCGTTTCTCTTAGCAGCAAATACATAAAGTTAGTTGACAGCGCTGAGACCCTCCTCCTGGCTATGATTGGTTGCTTTTGCATTTCTCCAATAATCTAGGATTTAAAAACATTTAATCTGAGTAAGAAATTCACGTTAAAATATCCAACTTATTGTCTAAAAAGTCCTAGAAAATAAATGTGATTCACACAATATTTTGTTATTATTGTCAGATTGTCGAGCATTTGTCTATAAATATGGTCCATTTCTCTTAAACACTCTTAAACTAAAGACAAAGGATCATGTCATTTTCTATGGCAAAACTTTTTATTTATATTTTCTACACTGAATAAATGCACTAAATTAAAAGTTGGATTTGTCTATTTTCTTTAGATTTTGCAACTGCATGTCTAAAATAACTACAAAACATTTATTAGTGTCAGAATGTGTTGCATGTAAAAGTTTTTTCAACCTGAATAAATCTAATAATGTTCCAGTTTGATGCACATTAATGATATTAAATAAAGGATCATGGGACTCGGCAGAACAAACACAGCGGCTCATGTCTGATCCCTTCATTCGCTGTTAAACTGCTGCTTCCCCAGAAAGGCTGAAACCCTGAAAAACATCCAGGACCAGATAACTAACGTGCTTTTTTATCATGAAAACATAAATCTGCAGCTCTGTTAGGAACCGTGGATGTGTCGGGACAAACGGCGCAAACGAAAATCAATCTGACTGCTCCTCCTCTATGTGATTAAATATTTGTGCAGGGGTTAATATTTCATCACGCCCGTTTAGTGTCATGTTGCGTCGAGCCTGAGGAGTAAAATCATGAATGAAAACATGGGATGAGACGTGCAACACGTGTTGGACTCATCAATCCACTTTTTTCACTTCCGATACCAATCCAATACAGAAAAACGGCTTTGAATTGACGAAAAATGTTTTTAAAATACAGACAGTTATTTGATAACTCTGGACCAGAACAGCATATTAAAATACACCAATAACTTCATAAACCTGAAGACTTCATCACTGGTTTTAGAATAACTAGAGCAGACTTACATTAAAGGGTATTCTCCATTCAGCTCCTTCAAACTAGCGGCAGCAGCAACTGGCAAGCACGTGTGTCTGCTGAGTTCATCGCAAAAATTACTTCTCAGTTGGTAAGAACAGTTGTAATCGGCATAACGGAGAAGCATTGTTTGATGACGTACTAGAGGCAGAGTTTCGGAAAGACTACTAGCTTCTTAAAGAGACAGAGGCCAAATTCAAGGCATCAAATTGTGAAATCAAATTTCTAAGATTTGTTTGATACATGCAGCATGTTTATAACAACTGAAGGTAACATTGCTACTTTATTGTGCCGTAAAATGATACTGCGTGCCTTGAAAATACAAAGTACCTGAAGTTATTCCTCAAAAGTTTCCATAAAATCTCAAATTTATTGATGCAGATGATGAGTCAAAGTATATACCTTCACAAAAAAAATCACTTAACTTGAGTAAATTTTCTTTACATATTTGACAGCACTTAGTTTAAAGCAGAAACACTTGAATCGATAAATAGCTGGTTAAGCAGTGAAGCACTTCGTTGTGTGTGTGGGTTTCCACTGGCGTGGCGCAGCAGTTGTTCAGGATGAGACCTTTTGGTCGGACCGCAGAGCCGAGTTAAACATTCATATTGCTGTGTCAATAAGAGCAGAGAAAGGAGGAGCGATTACGACTGACTAGGTCCTGGTGCTGCCTACCAGGACAGTTTAATACATCATCATCAGCAACATTTACACACATGTCCTGAATGAAATGCAAATTTACAGTAATGTCAGATTGAATTTCATCTTTACTATATTAAATTAACTTACATACGGTAACTTTATCGTTCAGGTTGGTATCTCTACAGCACCCGGAAATTTCACGCATGTGCACAACGCAGGAGGAAAAAAAGATGATTTTTTTTTACTTTCCGTTCACAGCCGCGGTAAAACAATCCTGTTATCAAAATTAAACGTGGAAATGTAGGGACTATGTCCTGCTCCATAACATTTAAGCCTGGAAATGTTATAAGAAATACTCCTCAATTAAAGCTAACCTTCAGCTCACTGATAAACTGGTGGCCATCTTTGTTGGAGCCAAACAGAGTGTAATGCTAACCAACCAATAAGCAGAAGATGAAGCCTTATGGCACCGCCCTCCTCATTTGCATGAGAAGAGAAAATGGCAAAAGAAAAGAAAAACGCAAAAAACAAATTCTTGACAAACCCAGACTTGATGTCTCGTGGTTTGTCCCATCACCACACAACGCAGAAGTCCACCGGTCACATAAGGAAGAATAAAAACAATATATATGTATTCCTGCTTTTATTTTTAATTATGTCAGTCTTGGTTTTTCATACATCAACTCATCAGTGGCGCAAAAACTGGGTATGTATATATGTGGGCGCCATGCTAACGGGGGCGCCACATTATGGCGGAAAACATATTTTATATTTCTGTTTTTATTCATTGAAAACCCCCCCGGGGGGCCGGTGCCTGTAGAGTGGCTAGCTGCGCCCCTGCTGCTCCTGACTCCTCCGTGCCGCACAGTGTGCATCCCATTAGCAGCAGCTGTCCCAGCCGAACCATTACATCAACAAACACCCGCACTGGAAACCATAATCAATACTGTCCAACCCTGATAGACTCAGGAAGACTTCACCTCCAAGGTTAATCATTTGAGCTGCACACTGAGCACCGGAGTGCGGCAGAGTGGGTCGCATTTCCACGCGTGGGTTTGTGTGTGTACACTGCAGCAGACCGGCTGCTGTCCCACTGCCACAGCGACTGAATAAAACACGCACCGACCTCCTAAAGTACAAACTGGAGCAAAACCACTGAAATGATGAGAGGGACTCACTTTAAATGACGCCATTATGACTTAAATTCAGCTAATAGAGGAAAAGAAGGTAAAATAATCCTATTAATAAAGAAATAAAATTAACAGTTTACCTCGGCGTGTTGGTAATCCAGCTTTAGGCTCCGGGTGGCGGACACACTTCACCGAGCTCCGCAGGCTGTCAGCGCCCCACAGTCCTGCGTGACCACCGCGGCGCATCACGGAGCCTCGGTCCCGGCCGGCCCCGGGGGGCATGGCCCTTCAAAATAAAAGCCCGGTCAGGGGGAGCAGTCTATAATGTTTATTTACGGCTTGCCTTACAGTGGATAAAATAAAATAAAGTTTGTAAAAATAAAAAGATAATAAAACAATTAATAATTTTAATTAAAATAAATAATATTAATACTAAATATGGTTAAAGATGTTATTATTTAGTGGATTAAACAAACTCAAATATCAGTTATTAAGGATTTTATGTCTACAATTATATTTTTAAAGACAATATTTAATAATTATGTTTCTAAAATGCTTATCATTAAAAAATATGTAATATATATCATCCATATCAGTAGCTAACTGATATGGATGGCGAAAAATTATTGGATTCAAATAAAGGTTGCTCATGTATTTTTCAAGTTTGGGGCCAAAGGTTAGATTTGGATTGTGGGAATAATATTATTATTTAAAACAATAAATAGGAAATTGAATCAATTAAAACCCCTCACTGTAATATTTTTTGAAAGAACATCAGCTTTAGAGCTTTTATTTTTTTTAAATTAAAAACAGAAACTTTAATCGAACAGAATCAGTTTTATTTTGAAGGGTTCAGCAGGAAGTTCCTCCTGGAAGCCTGAATTTATGTAAACCAGTAAGATAAATTATTATTTAAACTTTGATTCAGCAGACTATGGAAGCCCGTTTCCGCCACTTTGTTAGAAAAAAAAAAAGATGTCAAAAATAATGAGATAGTATCTCGAAATAATGAGATAACTTTAGTTGGCCCTATAATTTGAGATATGTGTTGCACACTCGAAGAACAAAAATTATGTTGAGAAATGCGGTGTTTTTTTTTTTACTTTTCTTTACTGTCCTTTTTCCTCTTCTTCAGCAATACAGAAACTTAGAAACATAGCAACTTAAGACCACAGGCTGCCCTCAGCACCTGTTCAAAACTGAGCTTAAAATTCGTAGGAAGAGAATAGAGTCACACTTCAGTGGACGTGGTGCTCCCTGATGGGCACACAGCGGTACGAGCCGCATTAACGGTCATGGAAGAAGAACTTATTAATAATAATAACTATAATAAAGAGACACCTTATTGGGTGCAGAACTATAGTTTCCTGCCATTGCTTTGCACGAATAAAGTGTAGAGTCTGATTGGGATCAGACTCTACACTTTATTCAGAATGTATTTATTTCGTAAATGGCTATGTTTAGCTGGCTGCTTGCAGGCGGCAGGCGCGGCCGACGGTAAAGTCAAACCGGTACAGGTGGACTGAACCAATTTCAAAGGGGGGTTCAACCTCCACAGTGTCCAAACGTCCTGAACCTGTGTAGACTATTTCATTATTTCGAGATACTGTCTCATTATTTTGAGATTTTTTTTTTTTTTTAACAGAGTGGCGGAAATGGGCTTCCATAGCAGACAGCTGAGTTTGTAGATGAGAACATTAGATAGACCCACCTGCCAAGTACGGAGGGTTAGAGCGCCACCAAGTGGCCAAATTATAACACTGCGGTTTGGAGCAAAAAATAGGGAATATTTCTACTTCATTATAAATTATTACCTAAATCCAAGGTGTTTAATTTTGTTATTGTCTGATTTTCTCACTTTTGTGTTGCCGTTTCTTATTTCACGCTCCAGTATTTGGTACAACAAAAATATGTTCATTGTAGCATTCAGCATTCCTCTTAACGTTGCAGATAACAGAATCGCAAACATCAAGAAACTTTTTTTTTTTACCAAAATATTTTTATTGAGATTTTCCACTTTGGAAATACAATCAGAAATACAATACAATCTGAACAAGTTTTCTTTGTAGTAATTATTCATATCAGAGAAATGAAAAACAAAGAAAGAAAGAAGAGGAAAAATGACAAACATAGGAACAAAACCAGCTTCTGAAAAACAGGGTTATTCAAGCAAATTGCAACCAGGTTAGATATAATTGTACACGTCTATTCAGCACGGCACACTGCAGGTTCCAGCAAATCAAAACTCAAACAAACCCTCTGACAGTCCATCACAAAACTTTTACTCAATATCATCAGTGATTTACAAAATTCCTTTGCACAAAAACAGACTGTAGTAAATATTGCACGAGTTTTATTTATTATATGTATTTTTTGTATTTAACTGAAAAGAAAAAGTATCTTGCAAGTGTCTTCAACTTTGGTTTGGACTCCATTGAATTAGAAGAACAATGAAAGCAGAATTTGGTAGAAACCAGTTACATTTAGCTGAGTAGCTTTTGGGGAAAAAAGTTCTTTTAATAGTATCTTTTACTTCTGTGATTTTATTGTAAAATAGTTCTTCTTATGTGAATACTTTTTTTAGGTTCTCTGCTTTTCTCTGAATAAAGGACTAAAAATATTTTCCTTCTGCAATACAAGATGAATTTATCTTGAGGGTTTTGATACGTGGCAATAACGATAGAGGACGCTATTGGACATATTCAGAGCCAAAATTAAAGAAGTCAAGTAAAAACTGGTACAACAACATATTACGACCAATTTAGATAGAAAACATTTTACCAAACAACTCAGAAATTTTGAGATCAATCTCAGAAATTTCTAGAAAAAAAATAGAACTTTTTTAGCTTTTCTAGAAATTTTCTTAGATTAATCCCAAAACTTCGGAGTTTTTTCTCACAATGTTTTGAAATTTGCAAGAAATTTCTTTGTTTGGTCAATTCAAAGCTTGAAAAGTTCAACATTTTGCTAGAAAATAAACGCAGAATTTTTCTAGAACAAAAGGGAAATTGTGGAATCTCCAAAATTGAATATTTGCACAAAAAAAAGAAGTGAAATTCTGATATTCCATAGAAAAATAACAAAATTTCTGACCTCTAAAAGTCAAAGATTTGCTGGAAAACAATCAGAAATGTTGACATTCCCAAAAATCTTCCAGAAAAAACGTTTGATATTTTCAAAAAAATTTGACTTTGAAACTCAATTTCCAGGTTTCTCTAGAAAATTTCTGAGATTAAATAAAAAATTTATTTTTTTTAGCAAATTTTTAAGCTCAGAAACTGCCAAAGAGGGAAATTCATTTCAAATTTTGAAAATTTGCCAGATTTCTGTCAAATTTCAAACACTTGAAAGAAAAGACAGAAATTTTGAGATTAATCTCAGAAATTATTTTTAAAAAACGTATGAAAAAATGTCAAGGCAAACATTTTCGACTTTTCAAGCTCAGACATTTCATTTTTTTTTCTAAAAAGTGTTTTGGCAGAAATGAACTCCATTTTTTCCTTTCTGCAGTACCGTAGGTAACAACAACAACACGCCATCGTAAAACTCATTTCTTGCAGCAGCAACAATCAGCCGACAGTTACTTTGGGAAACCTTTTATCAAACACAACAATGCAAAATTACACCATTTAAACTCGACTGTGCAAACAAGAGCAGGTCAGATAAAATAAGCAACATTATTGCAGAATACTCTGATATTTTACAGCAGCACATTCACTCTTCATACATAATTTACAGGCGTTTCTGTTGGAGACGGGTCCATGGGTCCGACCCGACGCAGCTGAAGATTAAAACCTGCAACATTCACACCAAATTATTTGCCTGGACTCCATGTTGGAGTTTTTATGTACTCTGATGCTTTTATGTGCAATAAAACACATGAAAAGTGTCTTAAATCTAAGAATCTAAATAAACATCCTGAGCTCCTGCTGGACTCAATAAATTAAATATCCTTCCTGTGATGCCGGAACATGGACAGTAGATTTATGTCTGAACTTTAATTAGACTAATTTGTGGGCTTAAACCTAAATGGCACTTTAACAAAAAAAACTTAATTACATTAATTATAATGTCAAATACACAAAAAACATAAAAATAAAAACAATTTGCACTATTTTTTCAGATCATAAAAGAAATTCTCCAGAGCATCACGTTCAGTTGCAGGGAGCCACCGGTTCTCCCTCGGTACCGGTGGGTTCAGTCCAACCGGGCCGCAGGCGGCCGGCCATCACCGGCGGCGGGGAACCGGCGGCGCCGCCTGCGTCTGTCTGGGCGCGGGTCGCTGAGGAAGAGCGCGCGTCGGGCAGGAAATGTAGCGCTCGTGCACCGTCTCTGGCAACCTGCAGCACAGAAAACATGGCCGTCACGAAAATCCTCAAATTCATCCCAGAAAATTTCTAGAAAAAAAAAATTAGGACGTTTTGGAGTTTGAAAAGTTTACATTTTCTAAGATTTCTGAGGATAATCTAAAAGATTTCAGTTTTTTTCTTAGTAATTTTTGAAATTTTTAGGACAACATTTTTTTGTTTGAAGTTTTCTCCTTTGTGGTCAGTAGTTTTGTTTTTCCTTTTTCTTTCTCTATCCGACCATTGACATTTTTTCATAAACAAACTCAATCACATCCTTTCACTGAACTTATTTAAATAAACGCTTTTCAAAGAAAATTCTCATTTTTGTTTCTGGGAACAAACTGGACCCAAAAAGCTCAGAAACTAAACAACTTCAATCTTTTCAGGCAAAAATCTGTTTGTTTGAAAGATCTTTGTTTATTATCATTATTACATATTATCTACTAAGAATCAGGTTTTAGAATAAATGTGACACATTCATGGTTGAGTTCTTTGTTTGTTTGTTTTTTTAATTAATGTTTAATTTAATGCTGAGAAACAAAAATGGGAAAAATGACATTAAAATAGTTACAATTTCAACACAGAACAACTTTAATGTTGCTAATTATTGTTAAAATCCTAAATAGTAAATGTCCTGGTTCTGACTCTGGTCTATTAAAATAAAAATTAAACTGCTAACACTTTTATTTTGCCATTAGCTGGAAATTTGCATGCATTTAAACCTGCAAGGTCAACACAAGTTATTGTGATAAGCAACAATCTTGTAGTTTTTTCAAGTAACAACAGTAAATTAAATTCAAAATACTTTATTGACCCCAAAGGCAAATTAAATGTTGTAACTCATATTAATTCAAATTCTTCAAGGAGTTTCTATAATAGTACAAGAACATATTCTTAAAAAAATTATTAAATAAAATATTTAAATATCTAAAATAAATAAATAAAACAACAAATAAAGTGAATTATGAAGACTGTAAACAAAATGACCCTCAATACAAACACAAAACACCAAACTAAAGACTTTTACCTTCCAGTTTTTGGTAAAAAGGGAAAAAAGATAAATCACGCAAATGGAAATGATTGAGTTTGTTTTATCACGTAATTAATTGATTTATTGGTTATTGCTGCGACAGAATTAGACGTTTCTGAGCTGCATCGTCTGTTGATCACAGGCTGTAAATAAATCAAACGCGTTATTCACAAAGCGCTGCACTTTCCCATGTTACGGTTGCACATCTATCAAACCACATGGCCTACTTTCAAACACTTAGCCTTCTCGGATTAGAAAAAAAAAGTAAATGCGTCGCCTCATTGAACTAAAAACAGCGTTGCTGATAAGATCTTGCAGTTCCACGAAGCTCGGATGAATAAACCCACCCAGATGAATTGCACCTCCATATTAGGCTTTCGGGTTAAAGCAGCAGAGATGTGACATTTAATGTCTGCCCTTCTTAATTCCTGTCGTTCTGATGAATAGTGATGGGAAATTTAGCATCACGCTAATTAAAGGTCACAGGATATTTAATCAGTAGATATTCATTTCACATATGTTTTTATTCTGTAAATGACATGAATAATTTACGTTTTTCCTTCCCGAAAATGTTGGATAATGTTGAATTCAGCCTTTAAATTTGGTGGAAGGACGACATTTTCTGGACCTCGGTCTAAAACTTTCACCTAAACGTTTCTGAGAACGTGACTCTGCCCTGTAGATATTTATAGGTTTGTATTTTTTTTTTTATCACTTTCTCAGTCTTCCCCTCCAACTCACAGCTGCAGACTTGCTGAAGGGTGAACGCTTCCTCTTTATCACCAACCGACTCTCTGGTTGTTCTGCAGCATCGCATTCTGCCCCTAATTACGCCTCCTTACCTTTCTGGGATCCGCGGAGGAAGCCTGGGTGGAGGAATGCCGGGCACGGGGTCGGAGGGTCGCGGAGGCCGAGGAGGAGGAGGAAGAGTTTCCACTGCGTCCTTTAAAGATGAAGAGGAACCATTAAATATATGAATCATTCGGGGAAAATAAAAACGGTCAGAGTAACATTTAACTTATCAGGAAGGACGAAAACTAAGAGTTACCAGATTCCATAATTATTTTTAATCATTTCCATTGTTGTTGCATAAGCATGTATGAATAAATCTGCAAATATGAAGAAAAAGAAAAACTAAATGTCTTTTAAAGGTGACCTAATGCTTCCTTGAACAGATTCAGATCGGTGGTCTTAGAAATAAACTGCTACTGGCCACGCCCCCAAAATGCAACGTTTACACTCTCACCTCATAATGGCTGCAAACAAATGTGCATACATCCATACATCTTTGAAAAGCATTAGTAGGGCCTCCTGTACAGCCAATAAGAATGCAGCAAGTGGTTTCTGGATGGCGAGTCAACAACAGAACTCTTGTCTTTTCCAGCAGCCATTGTACAGTGACCTAAGTGCTGGAGCTCAGCTTGTGTTGCTAGGTAATGGGGAGAACTCTGCTAGGGTTGCTAGGTAACGGGCAGAACTCTGCTGGGGTTGCTAGGTAACGGGCTGGGACCTTACATTCCGGAGGTTTTTGAAACAGCTCAAAAAACACAAACTTATTGCCAAAAATCTGGCTGCATTGTTTTCAGAAGCAGTAGAAACCAAAAAGTTTTGCATAATAGTTCCTCTTCTATTTGAGGACGGCCTTAAATATTTGCACAACTGCCAAAGGTTCTGATCATTTTCCCTTATTAGTATAAATAGAAACAATTAAACAGAGGGTACTTTCTTTCTGTTACGATTAGATGGTGCTGCTTTAAAAATCACTCTTTAAATTCCACAGATGGTTTTAGTGGCAGCTGATAACCGGATTAACTGAACATTAATGCGGAGCTCAAACTTTGGGTCAGAACTTCCTCAAGCTGAGAGTCAAAGTTCCCAAAACACAAAACAGAACAAAGCATGAGAAAACAAAACTCCCACCGTTAACAAACAGCTACAGCTTTATGCCTCGTCAAAAACAAAATATGAGCCAGATGTTTGAGCTGCAGTGAAGAAGATAAAATAATCTGCCACTGAGACTTTTCATCAGTATTAAGGAATTACTGAATATTTCTTGCTGAAAATTTACTTATAAGTTAGTTTTGTCATATTTCCAGTGAACTAAAATATTCTACTAGAAACTAGCCCAAAAATCCTTGGTGAGATTTTGTGTTTTTGCAGTGCACCAACACAAACTCGAGGTTCTGAGTTCACCTCGAAGTCCGGTTCTGTCCCGCTGCTGAGGCTAAAGTTGCTGTGAGTGCTGAGTCTGTTGCTCTCTGTGCCTGAAGTGAAAAGAAAACAAGTTGGAGTAAATAGGAAACACGTGATTTGTAGTTTGTCTGAGGTGAGAAGCTGTGGTGAGTGACGGTATAAGGCCACTTATCCTGCTGTACATAAAAATCAAGTAAAGTTACTGTCAATATGAACATGTCAGGAGCAAATTTCTGAATAATTTTAACTCTGAAACCTAAACAAACAACATCAGATATGGCTTCTGCAAAGAAATCTCATTTAACTGTGTTTCAAGACCCAAAACATCGGAATAAAATGTTTCCTGAAGTACATATTTATCAAAAATTATGTTATTTTTTCTTTAAAACTAAGGTTGAAGTTATTATTTGAAGCTTTTTGATTCATTGACGAACATGTTACAGTGCAAATCGGTCAAAACGTTTTTAGGAACAGGAAAAACAGGTCAACAGAGCTAGGTTTTTTTTTTTAATATTTCTGAGCTATTTAATAAACTAAACGTGTAAAAATAGAACCATGTTCTGCATTTCCTCATGACCAGATACTGAAAGTGTAAAAGGAGAGCAGCGGTAACAACAAAAAGCCTTCAAAAAGTCTCTTATGTTCAGAGCAAATACAGCAGTAAAACCAGCTGACCAGCTGGGGTTGCTAGGTAACGGGAGGAACTCCACTGGGGTTGCTAGGTAACAGGAGGAACTCCGCTGGGGTTGCTAGGTAACGCCGCAGAAACAACTCATTTCCCAGACACCAAAACACATTATTACCAAAAAAACAGCAGAATGTCATTTTTAGACTTCTTTAAAGCAGTTAAAACCCGAATGGAAGAATAAAAAATTGCAAAATGTGAATTTTAACACCAGATATTTTTATTGTACATTTTTTTAAATAAAAAATTCATAAAATGACCCAAATGGAAGTACAAAAACATGCAAAATGTGAATTTTAACACTATACTTTTTCCCCACAGCATGCAAACAACATATAGATTTTTATTTTATCTTTTTTTTTGTTTGATATTATGCTTCTGCAATAAAAGATGTTTTTACTTTATGGTGTTTCCACATCTTTACTAGATAAAAACAAATACTGTTTCTTAAAATCATAAACAATACTTCTGATTTACAGAAATTGGTATTTTGCAATCCAAATTTCCTCTTTTGGAGAGAGTTAGCCTATAAATATAGAAATTATTCCTCATTTCTTTTTATGGAAACTATTTTCCATGTGTCCTTTTCTCCCGTCCATATGGAGGCACCATGAACACACCGCGTGCTCATCACAGGTGCAGCTCTTTTTTAATGGATTACTCCATATTCAATAATATTCATCCCTAAAAATAAAATAACCAAAGACTCACTCGATGTGCTGGACGTACTGCCAGTCTTCCAGCTCCCTCTTTTGATTGGCTGAGCCGCCGGAGGGGGCGGAGCCACCATTCTGGGTGTGGGTTCGTACACGCCGCACTCTAATGTCACGTTGGATCCCCAGTAAAGGCTCCTCTGCAGCGGCGCACTTATTTCATAATCTGGCAGAGACGAAGCAGACCACATCAGACGCCATGAGCTCAACAGGAAGTCATGTGAGAACGGATACAAACACAACAAGATCTCGACATGTCAACTCCAAACACCTCACCGATTTCCTGCCCCGTCTTCTCCCTCTCTTTGTGACGTCTCGTGATGCTATCTCGCAGTTTCTTCAGGTTTTCCTTTAAGGAAGAAGAATAAAATGTGAGGTTTATGGTGCTGCTATCAGACGAGGATGTTTGTTGATCATCTACCTGCTGATAGCGCAGAGAGTTAGAGCGCCGCTCGTGGTCGAACTGCCACGCTTTGAACTCCTGGACGGCCTCGTCCACCGTTATCTCCCCCACTTTGACCCGCTCCTGCAGGCAGATGAGCTGCCGCTGCCCCGGGGTCTTCATCCCGCCGTAGGGGTCATAGGTCGAGGAGAGAGCCTCGCTCACAGGACGAGCTGAAAAAAAAGAAAAGTGGGATGAATATTTTATTTTTACCCTTATTTCATTGAAGTTTAGAGAAGAGCTGCTCTCAGCCGTGTTAATGTCTGAAGGAAGTCTTTCGTTGGGAGGAGATATGATTGTAAACTTTACCCTGACCACAGAGCTATCAGCAATGACTGCTGGTTTTATTTGACCAAGCTGGTGTCACAGACACTCACATGTCTCACAGCAGGAACACCACAAAGGTTTAAATACGTTCGCTCGGCTCCACAGGCTCAGGTTTTGTTTGCAGCCGCAGAAAATAAACCAACACCGTCTTTCATTTTCCTAATAACAAATGTCAGAAAATGCTGCTAAAATATGAGCCTCTTTTCAAGATATAATCATTTACTCCAGGAAGGATTAGACTAAATTATGAAGTGAATAAATTAATTCACTGTACGATAAATTAAAATGCACTCAATAATTTCCATTTGCGTGGTCTATTGTTTTTTTTCTTTTCTCTCTTTCTACTAAATAAATTTTCTCTGCTTTGTAACAACGGGTTCTAATTAACTCCATTTAAATATTGCACAAAGTGCTAAAATTAAAGCTGAATTACTACCACTGTAGTCTTGGACATATAATGATTTACAATGTAAGCCAACAATACAATAAAAGCACATTGAATATTATTTCAAAGCTACAAAAGTGGACATCTCAGCATTTTTCCTCAATTTCCTTCCGGGAAGAGGGAAATTCAACATGTCAAAGTCCAGAGATATTTATGATTAAAGTGCATTTTCCATAAAGAAATACCTGAGTTTGCAAAAATCACAAATTATTGTTGCTAAATTACTTTTTACCATGGTGAAAAATAAAGTGTGTTTTATTCACACTGTTTTATGTAAAGTGGAGACTTTTAGCTAAAAAAAACAACAAACAAACAAACAAAAAACAACTCTTCGTAAAATATAATCAGGTTACGTTTAGATATATATATATATATAAAAAAAAAAACCAGAGACGGACCGGACCTTTCTACGCTCAAGAGTAACTTTACGCAAATTCAAAATCAAGCAGGCATAAGACAAGAGGAGTCAATAAAAACGCTGTTTAAACTTTTTAAAAAGGGTTTAAAAGTGTGTTGCTGCCTCTCACGAGACTAAAAATCTCCAATAGAAACCGTCTTACCTGCAGGACATCCACTGTCCACTGAGTTACGTTTGGACGTGTCGCTATCTGAGAAAACTGCAAATAAAAAACACAAATATTTAATGAAACTAATACTTTTAAATCAGAAGAAGTTAACTTAAAGGGTTTAAACAGGGCTGGCCAAAACCTTTCTGAGGCCCAAGGCAGATTTTTATTTGTGGCCCCCAAAGCAACACCAGATGGCTTATCACTATGTGTGTAACTTACCTGCTATCATTAGCATCATTTGCAATTAGATTATATAATACCAATGTTATTATGATTATTGATTTTAACCTTACGGGAGTGACAAACTAAAAAAAAATATTTTGAATTTGAAATCTCAAATTGTGGCAGTGGCAGCTGTAGTGGCACCTCTGATGTCAGCTGTCACAGACACGATTCCTGTTTTTTCCTTTTGGAATAAACGTAATCATATTCATTTTCAATATTCAACCTGCCTCAGAAGCATCGGACACAAAAGCCGGAAGCAAACCCTAGGAGGCTGTGGCAGTTTCTGGCAGCCAGAAGTGCCACTCTAGCTGCCACTGCCACGATTTGAGCTTGCTGTCTCTCCACAGGACGTGATTAACGGTTATTTGTGTAACAACTATAAAAACAATGTAGAAATGCTTTCTCCACGTAATAGCATTTATGGTAGTTTATATTAATCAATGTTATTTTATATATGTATGTTTAATCATGCTAGCTTGGTGCTCTTAGGGGCCCCCTGGTGGTGTGGAGGCCCTAAGCAGCTGCTTAACTTGCATTGCCTTGGGCCGGCCCTGTGTGTAAAAACTTAACAGTGAACAGCAGACCTCTGGAAATGTAGGTTGCAGGTCGTTCAGGTTCGGGCTCAGCCTGGGGTCTGGGGATGGGGGCCGGAGGGCGGTTCTGGATTCCCGGGTTATAGGTGCTGTTTGTATCCACTGTGTCATAAATATCCTCTGGACAGATATTGTACGGATCCTCCTCCTCCTCTATTTCATCAAAGTTGTTGTGTTCGTTGTTGTTCTCAGCTCTAGGCGGCGGGGCGTTCACTTGGTCCTCGGCAGCGTGAGCTTTCGCTGCCAGACGGGAAAATCAAATACACTCAGAAATAAGGTTATTATACTAAATAAAAACTAACAAAGTAATGAAAACTGAGTACATGAAATTTCAATAAGGAATAAAAAAAGTTGAATATCTGATCAATAATATTATTATATTGCTTTTCAAATTTTACATTACATACAAAATATCTACCAACTGAAAAAACATTAGAAAATGAGTCCTTATTATTTTGTAAATCTTTCAAAAGAATTTGATGCAGAAACAGCAATCAAAGTTTCCCAGAACCGACATTAATTAAATAACTAAACAATAATTGAATACATTTTTGGAAATAGTATCTTCTGTATATACAATACAGAAGATAGTCACAAAACAGTTAGAATACTTAAACTTTTTTAATTTGTACCTAAAAATTACACAAATTATGAACAAACTAATACTATTATTGTAACTATTAAAAACTAGAATAAAACTATACAATATTTAACTAAGAATAACTAAGAAAAACTATCAAACACACTCTAAACACAAATTAAAACTAACTGAATTGGACAAACAAAAAGTGACAACGAAATAAAGATAAACTATAACAAAAACGCCAAAACTATTATCAGAAGTAATCATTATTATTACCATATGATGTAAATTAAATAGATATAAATACCTTGGAAGAATTTCCTGAGCATAGCTTCTTCTGGATTCTCATCTACTGCAGTCATGACTTCATCTGTAACAATTGCTTCACACCATCAGCATCATTTTGTAAGAGCTTGGAGTATTTTTATCACAGAGCTGATCTTACATAAGTCTTCTGCACACTCAGGGTCGAGGCCGAGCATCGACTCGTAAATATCCTCAGTGCAGCTGGAGTACTTCATCATGATGTCCTGAGAAGAATTTGACATCGCCTCGTAGATCTCCGTCTCGCTGTCCAAGTTCAAGTTGTCTTCCAGGTGAGACTGGAGCAGGTCTGCTGTTTCCTGAGAGGGTTCCAACAAGACATTTAAACTCTAAGTATAAATGTTTCATTTAAAAATGTTTTCTATCTAGGGATGAAAACGATTAATCTACTTAATTAATTCTTAAATTAAAATGAACTCCAATCGCCCGTTTAAACCTTCTTTTATTGTTGTAGTTTGGCCGCCACCCAGCAGAGGGCGCCGCTGGGCAGCCTGACGCAGCGGATCCGTTAAATCAGAATCTAAGATGGCGGCGGTATCCCTTAAAAAACCCCAAACAGTCCAAGGAGAGCCTGGTTCGGGATGCTAAATGGATTCCATGCGGTTCTGTTTTGAAATATAAACACTTGATATGTTTATATTATTAATATATAAACAATATATTACCTTAAATCAGCCAAGCAAGACGGAGCTGCTCTACTTCTCAACTAAAAATGATGATGAGCTACGAACGCGAGGATGTGAGTAAACCACAATTTCCTGTTTATTTAGTCAGTATTTAATACAGCCGACACAAAATAAAGTTAAAATTGAATTATGTTTTTGGTTAAATTCAGCATATTATGAAAAAATGGCCCTTTATGTTATGTAAAGACGGTCAGCCCTCTTGATAAAAGGGAAAACTCAAGTTTTTAAGTAAATAGCCGCTTATAACTTGATCACTAATCGATTGATAAGCGCAATCAACTTCAGATTAACTCATTAATCGATTCATGAGTGAATTTACCACAAATTCGTCCATAAAACGTCTGAGGTCCTGAAAGCCGCTCTTCTCTGCCAGTGTGTTTGGGTAGTCGCCATGTTTGTTCATCACACTGTAAGCCTGCAGAGCCCCTGGGCACCGCAGGAGGGCGCTCATGAGCTTCTTCAAGCCATATTTAGCAGCAAAGTGGAGCAACGTGGGCAACTCTTCCGTGCGCTGATCTGAAACGCAAGCAGATTGTAAATCTTAATCCTGATTTACGAAGTGAGCGTCATTTGGAAAGCAGAAGCAGGAGAGAGTTTACTCAGGGGTAAATGTAAAAAGCTGCTTGCATGTCTGATTGTGTGCAAGAAAGAGTCTGCACAACAGTTTTGTTCTCAATTCACTGCAAAAACACAAAATCCTAAAAAGTACTTTTGGTCAAGTTTCTACAAACATGTTAGTACACTGGAAATAAGACAAAACTAACTTACAAATAGCTTTTCAGCAAGAAATTATAAAAACAAAATATGGGTTTATTATACAAAGTCAGATTTTTACCATGTTATTCATTATAAATATTTAGTTTAGCAGCTAAGTATTCAGTTTGGAATGAAATATTTAGCTCCAATCTAAATATTTAATTAGTAAGATAAATGTGGTTACCAACTAAATATTAAAATGTGCTTAACAAAGCCAACTATTTGATAAGCATGCTAAATATTGAGTTACCAATATGTAGATAACCAGCAAAAATATTTAGCTTAAAACATAATTACTTAGCAGACTAAATATTGACTTTATAGCTCAATATTTAGATCCAAATGAAATATTTAGTTAGCAAGCTAGATATTGAGTTTACCAACTAAATATTTACTTCCAAAGTAAGGATCCAGTCAGAAAGCTAAATATTTGGTTATTTAGCATGCTAATTGATTAGCATTTATCATGCTAACCAAACTAAATATTTGCTTAGTATGCTAATTAGTTTACCAGATAAATGAAGCTACTAGTTCCACTGGTAGATTGTTTCTTTTGTAACATGGTGAACAAATCTTGTGAGTGAAATTATTTGCCTGCAGAATAATTTCATGTCTTGCTGAAAAGTTCTATGTTACCTAGTATTGTCTTACTTCGTGTCTACTGAGCTGTTTGTAGAAACTAGAGCAGAAGAACTTAGTGAGAGTTTGTGAAACTGTTTGCAGATTTGTTCCTAAAATAGATCAAATAGTTTCTCACTGCATCAGGACAGTTCGCTCACACTTAAAAACATTGCATGAGGCTGCCTGGTTATTTTGTTGCCTTGCATCAAAAAGGTCCTGGGTTCCAATCCCAACCTGGAGTCTTTCTACATGAACTTTGCATGTTCTCCCTGTGCATGCACAGTTTCTATTTGGCTACTCCAACTTCCTCACCGTCCAAAAACATGATTGCTTCTCTAAACTGACCTTATGTATCGGTGTGCATATTTGTTTATTCTGTCTGTAAGAATAAGCAGGCAGATGATGGACAGACGCATCATGCATGCATTTAGACCAACATCCGCTCACATGCATATATAAATATAATTAGCTAAACATTATTTTTGTTGCAGGAGCTAAAATGGGGAAGCTAGCTTTCACAAAACGAGGTTTTAAAATATTTTCTTTAAGCCAACAATGATTCAAACTGAGTTTAAATGCTGCAGTTCTGGTCACTGATCCCCTCTGCTGCTACATTCAGGGTGAGAATCAACCCTGGGAATGGTGCGAGGAGGAAGTTTACAGCCAGATCTCCATGATAGAAACTCAACACTGGTTCTCATTTATTAACCAAAAATAACAGGATGTATTCAAGGACAACTGTGAGTCGTACGTGTAATGATTCTACGATCTAACACAGCCTTATCTCAGTCACTGTTTTATAATCTTCTCAATCTCTTCATCATCTGCAGCAATAAAATCCTCTCAGCCTGTACGTGATTCCTCTCTAAAACAGCCAGATAACGTCCGCATGATTTCTGCCACTTCTCCGCCGGTTGTAAATGTAGCTGTAGAGTAAAGTAGCTGCGACTCGCTGCATGCGCTTGATTCAATTCTGCATTTGCATGTAGTTTGAATGTTGCGCTTCTTGATTTGCAGCTCAGAAAGTAGGAAGATAAAAGGTAAAAAATCTGTGTAGAAAAACTGGAGGCGAGGTGTTGAAGTTTTAAGCTTCAGCCAATCGTTTGTAATGCGCCAGTTTGACGCTTAAGTTTACCAGAAATTGGCTGCGCTGTTAACAACCATCTGCCACTGCAAACAGAGAAGTTCTGATCCGAGCAAGATGGCTGCCAATGGTAGCTCAGAACTGTGACGATGTAATTAGGGTCATAGTAGATGGAGAAAAAAAAGGATTAAATTTCCACCAAAAATATTCAGGAATGTTGAGATTATTCACAGAAATTTACTTAAAAAAGTAAAAATTTGGTGGGAAATTTTATTTCTCCACCAAAAATTTTTCAAATAAAAATTATTTGAAATATTATTTGATATTTCAAATAATTTTTTTTTTTAGAAAATTTCTGAAATTAATTTGAAAATTTCAGAGTTTTTTTCTTGCAAACATTTGACTTTCAGTGTTCAGAAATTTGCAACTTTTTTCTAGAATTTTTTGGCAGAAACTTACTCCTTTCTTTTTTTTATATACAATGACTTTTAATACCTCATCGTACTGAACGATGGTTTCGTTCACGTCCTTTATTGCCATTGCTAAAACTGCAAACCGGAATTATAAAACAGCACAGTAACGACTTCTCCTGTTCGCTGAAATTCTAGAGCAGAAATCCAATTCAATGGGAGAAAGCCCAGACCGAGCAGTGAAGGAGGATTAAAACCAAGCTGAATTGCATAGGAACACTGCAAAATACTAAACCTTACTAAGTATTTTTTGGTTTAGTTTCTAGTGCAGATAAATTATCACACTTGTAATAAGACAAAGCTAACTCACAAGTAACTTTTCAGCAAGATAATTAATAATTTCTTAATATTGATGGAAAAGTTCTAGTTTCTCTTGCATATTATTTCACTTATAACAAAAGTTTTTCTCATATTGTCAGTGAAACTAGTGCTATTTTATAAATCTTAAACACATATTGACCTAAAACAAGCTCCTATATCTTGCAGAAAAGTTACTTGTAAATTAGTTTTATTATTTTAAGTGTGCTAAGATATTTGCTCTACAAAATAGACCAAAAATGTTTGGTGAGATTTTGTGTTTTTGCAGGATTGCGGTTTTATTTATAAAAAATAGGAATCACCTTAGCTCAACATGCAATCAGAAAACTTTACTCACATGCTGACATATTGTCTTCTTCGATCTGTTTGACTCCAAACAGCTGCAGACCTGATGGAGGCATCCTGGACTTTAACGAGTCCGTTAGCAATGTGTCCACTGATTCTGTTGCATTGGAGGTCAAGTTAAAGGCCTGGAAGCAAAAAGCAGTTAAAAAAACGTCTTAGAATAAAAAAGCAAACAAACAGAAAAACCAGGACAGACAAGAGGAAGCAGAAATGTCTCACCTGGCAGATGAAGTTCACGGGGTCAGTAGCCTGTTTTAGATACCGGCTAACTTCTCCCATGCTGGTGTAAAATGTGACCGGACTCAGATGGACACGCGAGCCGTCGGCGTGCAGAGTGAGCGAAGTCACTCCTGCAGGCATTTCTGTGTAGAAGTGATAGAAAAAACACAAAGATAATGAGCTAATGTTTAGAAAATGCAGCAGAGAAACCATCTTCCTGCTGATGCTCGCCTGGTGCGGAGACGCTGATGGTGAACTCGTTCTCCACCGAGGCCAGAACCCGTTTGGACGCTGCGCCTTCAGGTGAGAACTCCACCTCCACCGGCGACCCGAAACCCACTCTGCTTCTGAATACGATGAAAATCGTCTCTTGATCCTGAACAGAATAAATATGATCTAGAATATTAGATGGATTAATCATTCTTATCGATTAATCAAATATCTCTGTTCGATTAGTCAGTTTCTCAATCAAATATCTAACTTATTAATAAATCAGATGTAACTATTTGATTAATTGTTCTTATCGATCTGTTTTTGATGAACCACTCTTACGATTAATCAAATTATCTCTATTTAATTAATCAATTTTATCTATTAATCAAATATATTCAGCTTATTGATTAATCAAGTATGTATTTGAGTAATCATTCTTATTGGTTAATCAAATACTATTGCTATTTGATTAATCAATATTACCGATTAATCAAATATATTCAGCTTATTGATTAATCAGGTATGTATTTGAGTAATCATTCTTATTGGTTAATCAAATACTGTTGCTATTTGATTAATCAATATTACCGATTAATCAAATATCTCTATTTGATTAATCAAATAGATGAATATTCTCGTAATTAAACAAAAATTCTTGTAGTTTGGCTCTAATACACCACTTTTTAAAAATATTTTCTGTATTTTTTATCGTTTTAGAAAAGAAAGCGAACATAAACTCCATTAAAATCAGAAATCAGGTATTTATTTTGAGCCAGTGTTGCCCAGCGGTAGTTTTTATTTCTTCATCCTCACCCCACACTGAACTCTGCTGGGCTGAACGGTCAGACATGTTGGTTGCGTCGGTGAGCTGATGCGTTCTCTTGCTGAAGCTTCGCCGCTCGCTCGCTCTTCCTCATTCAGGAACATTTCGCTTTGCTCCTCTGACTCCGCCTCTTCGCTTTCACCTGCCGTGGGATTTTCAGAGGATAGAGGAGCAGCTGCCCCTGCGGCGGAGATGAGCGACTCTGCTGCAGGATATTCTCTCTGAAACTCGGCCTCTGCTCGCCTGCCTTCGAACAAAACAGAAAATTATCTTTAAAATGGTCAATTTTTCCAATTTATCTTGCACAACTGGAAACATGTTAACACGTTAATATCCTTTTTCTTTAGGGTTTACGGAGGAATAAAAACATTTTTATAGGCAAAGAACGCTTTAAATTTGGGCTGATCGATCCAAAATACTGATAATATGGCTAATAAGTTGGCATCAGATATGATAAGAAATGTTTGGAATTTTTTTGGGTTTAAATATTTTGTTTCGATTTACTTTAAAATTATTTTTCTGCACTTCATTGATTCAACATTTTGTTTTTATTTGCTCTCAAATGTTTTTTTTTGTACTTTATGTGGAAAAACACACACATTTTCTTTGTTTTTCTATTTTTTTCCAGATTAATTTGTTTTTAAAGTATTTCATAGACAGCTATAAAATTTGTCCAAGTTCTGTCCTTATTTGGACAAAACAATTTAAAGGAAAAATCACAAAAACACCTGGAGATTAGAAGTTTGTTGATAAATCAAACTTAAATAATAAAAAGTATCGGTATCGGTGATATGGGCCCGATATTTACTTGGTACCAAAATATAAATTAAATTGCGATAAAATAGGATTAAATAATGTTCACTTCTGCTTACTCCTTTTCACGTTTTCTCTTGACCTACTTATTAGTTCTTGTTTTTAAAAACCTGTTTGAAATAAATTCATAAATTAAATGAATTTTTAAAAATGCTGATTTTATCCATCTGGCCGTCTTAAAGAAACAATAAATTTGAAATTTCCAAATGTTAAAAATCAAATCTCTGCAGATGTTTCAAATCAAAATGTGGATAAATATTTAATTCCGGTGAAGGATTTGTTGTTTGTTTTGGTGATGAAAGTCTGCATACTGTCAGCTATTGACTCCAAAACGGTGGAAACATAAACGCCCGGCTCGTCGTCGGCGTAGAGTTTCCTCCAGCTCGGCCAGTCCTCGAAGTATTCCACTTTCAGGTCGGCCTCCGTCACGCCGCACAGCAGCGCCACCACCCTGTGTGGAGGATAGAGCAGTCTCTGCAGCGCGCCGTGCAGATCCGGGTCGTACAGGACGTCCAGGAAGAATCCCGTCAGCAGCACCACGATGCATTTGCAGTGCTGGAAGTCCTCAAAGTTATATCCGTGGAGCTGATCGGCCGAGCTCACAGCGTAGAGCAACACGGAGCCCCGGCGGAAATGTTTGGAGGATTTTAGGATCTGCTGCAGGTACGTGGCCCACTCCTGGGCGTCCTCCGTGTGCAGAATCAGCAGCTCAAAGGCCGGGGAAAACTCAGAGATGGCTGCAAAACAAAGCATTGAAGTGTGTTTTTAAAATGCAACAAAGTGGAAAAAGAAAACTTTCATCAGTTGGTTTAGCCTCAACCTCTTCTGATTCAAACTGCAAAAACACTAAATGTTACCAAATATTTGTGGTCTGGTTTCTAGTGCAAAAGTCTTAGTAAATTTGAAATTAGAAAAAACTAACTTATAATTAAATTTTCAGCAATAAATAGACTCATGTTTTAAGGCAATACTTCCTTAAAATTGATGAAAAAATGCTTGTTAAATATTTATATTTAGTTTCTTGAGAGCTAAAAATGTAGTTGGAAATAGTTAGCAATCTCCGTTATTTAGAGCGAAATATATATCTTGCTAGATCAATTTTTAGCTTGCTAACTCAATATTTTGCTTTCTAACTGAATATTTTTGTGCTAACAAAATATTTAGTTGGTGAACTCAATATATATTTTAATAAGTAAATATTTAGTTTGGAGATAACAAATATTTAGCATGTTATCCACGTATTTAGTTTGGAGCTAAATATTCTAAACATTTTATTTACTAACTAAATATTTATAGGAAATAAATATTTATATTTTGTTGCTTGTAAGTTAGCTTTTTCTTATTCCAAGTGTGTTAAGATATTTGCACCAGAAAGTAGATATTTTGTGTTTTTGCAGTGTAACGGTAAATTTCCCGTTATTTGCTGCAGCAGGTTGTGTAAAACGCGGTGCAGCATTCCAGCTGCTGAAAGTCAAGGTGACTGGCTGAGGGATGAGTGTGTGAACTGTGTGAGTCAACGGCGAGTTGAGCAAACACCGGTGTGTGTCAACACAGCTCTGAGTAATTCTGTTTGACTCATTACAGTCGCTAATCGGGCCGAGTTCAGCTCTGTACTCAGAAACCGAACGGAGCGCTCACTTTCATCAGCGGCCGAGCATCTGGTGCTGAGATGACCCAAAACTAACTGAATCAACGCTAAATGTGTGTGTGGGAGTGTGTGTGTGTGTGTGGTGGTCTTTATTAATTAGCTGCTGTATGCATTAACCACACAGGATGCAGACGTGTTCGGTTCCTCTTTCTTATTTTTTCTGCTAAGATGTTAATTCTCAATGAAAGGTCGACCAAATGCAAGTCAGCAAAAATGATGGCTAAAATAATCGAAAAACGAGTAAATTCTGGTAATTTCCCAGAGAAGTAAGCAGGAAGTGAGAGGACTTGTTGTGATATTTGGGTATAAAAGTCTTAGGGAACGAGTAACACTCACCTGACTCAGTAATGGATGGGAGTCCTTCCATGGTTTGGGCTCAAATCTGCACAAAATCATCCCAAAAGTGGCGCCATTCCTCCAAATATTTTCCTTTTTTCTGTCTCCACCGAAGCTCTCTCTTTCGCTTGTCGACTCACACTAACCCGGCGATTACCAGCTCTGGCCCTTTGCTCAGTCGTATAAATAGCAACACTTTAGTTTCCTGATTTTGGTAGCTCGGCCCCACTTCCTGAAACAGTTGAAGAAGTGAGAAAATGCACCCTTGTCTCATCAGAAACTGCAACAAGTCTGCCGTCACCACAGCCTCGAGCGCCTTCATGTTACTTACATTTTTATTTAAAACAGCAGAAACAGAGACTACACATTAAATTTAGGAAACATACGAACAGAAGACGCATCCTACATCTTAATAACAGGCAACATTTTAGGGCACAGTTTTTGTTTGTTCTCCATTTGAAAAAAAGCTCCATTAACAAACAAACGTATCGATTCACCTGAGAACTTCTTCCTATTTTTCACTTCCTTAACAAGGTGCAGTCTGGCAGGAGACTTTCACACAAGCCTGTGAGATCAGAGTTCAAATTCATACTGATAATCATCTGAAAACAGAAAAAAGCGAGTGCTTTTCAGCATTTCAGAGATATGACAGTTAATGCCAAACTAGGCAGTAAAAGCTGCTTTAAACATGCAGCCATGTTGTTTCTGTGCTGCATGAGAACAAAACTGTGCATGGGAGAAACTGAAGAATACACACACACACACACACACACACACACACACATATATATATATGCATGTATATATATAGAGACCAGAAATACTAGACCAGTATTTCTGGTGTAGTTTCTAAACTCAAAACAGCCATTTGATTGAAAAAACCAACACATTAAGAGCAGTAATTAAGCCGAAAATGTCAGAAAATGTACATATTTTTCATTTAAAACAAAAGAAACCAGTTTTTGTCTCTAAATATGTTCAACCCAGAACTCAAGTGGCAAGTTTAGCTTCACCTGGTTCAAGTTATTAATAAATATATATATATATATATATATTTTTTATTTGCTATCTAATTGTTACTTTTGGTCCGGTTTTCTAGTGCAAATATCTTAATACACTTTAAATAAAACACAACTAACTTAAAAGTAACTTTTCAGGAAGATATAGGAGTTTAATTCGTTAATATTGATTAAAAGTACTAGTTTCAATTTCAGATTATTTCACTTATAACAAGGGAAAAATGTTTTATTATAAGTGAAATAATCTGCCAGTGGAACTAGAACTGGGTTGCTAAGCAACGGGCTGGGCTTCACTGGCGTTGCTAGGTAACGGCTCAGAGTCAGTTGATTGTGAAATAATCTGCCAATAGAACTAGAACTTATCAATATTAACGAATTATTGACTTGAAACAAGTTGCTGTATGTCGTTGAACAGTTACTTGTATTTGAGTTTTGTCTTTTTTCAAGTGTTTAGACTAGAAACTAGATTAAAAATACTTGGTAAGATTTTGTATTTTTGCAGTGCAGTAACTGCATTTAATTATATTTTTGATATCTTTTTATGGTTTTGTTGAACGAATAGTGAAAAAAACAGTAAAAATAACATTTCCAATAACAATGTAGCTTTTTAATTTTTTTTTTATTTAGCATCATTAATTGAAAATTCTTATCCTGGCAAGAATTTTTTTCCGATAAAAGATAAGCAATAAATGCCCACACGTCAACTTCTCAGTACATTAGAGCATAATTGACAAGTTAGTTTATTTCAGCTGATATTGATGATTTTAGCTTTAGAGCAAATGAAATCCAAAATATAAATTTTCGGAGAATTAGGGTGTTTCATAAAAGCTATAGGGTAATTTTTTTCACAAAAATGTGATTTTGTGTCCAATT
>CAEFZY010067546.1:0-25852 GCA_903066815.1 Brachyrhaphis roseni
AGTTCTTTACAGACTTAACAAACCTTTGACGGGTTGGGCGGATCCGCCAGGCACCTTGTAGGGAATCCTCAGCTTGACGGAAGCGATCCTCAGCTTGATTGAAGGGAATCCTCAGCTTGATTGTAGTATATCCATAATCGATCAACTGCTAGCTCCAGATGCCATTATATCTCCTCAGATGTTTCAGGGACGCCAGCAACCAAACAAACCGCCGCTGAGAGGCCATGGTCAGGTCTCTTCTTGTGTGCTGCTCTATTTAGACACAAAAAATGGCTTCACTAAAGTCATCAGTGGGAGGTAAGATAAGGTAATTTCATTTATATAGCACATTTTCAGCATCAAGACAATGCAAAGTGCTTTACAGGAATTAAAAGGAAATACAAACAAAAATAGCAAACCAAAGGAAAGAGTAAAAGAAGAAAACGAATCTAATATTGATCTATCCCAAGTATATAAACTAGATACTCCTATTCGGGGTTGCTACATAAGTATAAGTAAGTATCCTCTGGTCTAATTCCTTTTCTGGGTTGGAAAGAGTCTAAAACATAGTTGCTAAGGTAGTTTTTCTGGATTCGAAGTTTGTTCTAATCACTATTCTGGGTTATAAGTGTAAGTAAGTAAGAATCCTCTGGACTTCTTGGTTGCCAGATAAGTATAAGCAAGTATTCTCTGGACTTTCTAAGTATGCTCTAAATTTGTAAAAGTAGTGAGTACTCCACAGTTTCTAAATAATAATAAAGACTAAGTGTTCCTGTTCTGGAAGATTTTTTTCTGGATTCTAAGTTTATTCTAATTCCTTTTCTGGGTTGCAATAATATGAGTCTCTGTGCATAGTAATCTAAAAATGTATCTAAGATTAATATTAATATTGGTCTAAATAGTGAGTACTCTACAGTTTCTAAAAAATAAGCTGAAGAGTGATTAATAAACTCGACAATCTGGATTCCAAGTTTGCCCCAATTCCTTCTGTGGGTTAAAAGTGAGTACTCCACATTTTCTAACAAAATGAAATAAAAAGAGGAAAGGACACATGAGTTCGATAAGATGTTGTTATCAAGGCATGATGTCCTGAGGAGCGATCGGCTCCACACCTGTATGGATAACAGGAGGGGGTGAGGACATTGGAAATATGTAGCCCTTCCAGGCAACACGGGAAAAGCCAATTAAGATACAGAATGTCTTAGGTCGGGTAGATTATACATTTCAATCTCCCCTAAAGTCTCACCGATACATCTCAGTTCCCAGTTATCCAAATTAGTGTGGCCTTTCCACTGAACCGAAACTAGCAGCTTCTCAAAGATCGATTCCATTCCGTTAGTGAGTTTTTGAATCCTCAGCTGGGCTTTGATTCTCAGCAAGACTCACATCCAACTTGCGTCTCTGTCCACACTAACAGTCTGAGTGTTTGCTAGCTCGGCCAAGTCCGTCACAAATTTGTTGAGAAGTCAGGTATCCACAAGCTCCAAACAGCAGAAATCCTGTTATCATGAATAAATCCAGGGTGGAGAAAGACAAACAACTTACCATAAGGTTTCCAAAAAATAACTTACCAAATAACCAACGCAGTGATTTCAAACATGGCGCTCCCGCGGCCTACTTGCCATCACTGGGGCTACAAGGCGCCAAGCTAGGCCTCGATGAACACCGACACGATTTCAAACGGATTCACAAACGTTTCAGTCATAAGGCTGGGCGTCCACTCGGATTCCGCGTGTTGGGAGATCAGAAAACAGCATTTTTAAGCCCAAAGTTCATGAATATCAGTCCAACAGTTTTGTGTCTCCGTCAGGCCAAGTGACAGCCGTATCTTTTTTCGAAAAAAAAAAAAACATTCAAGTAGAAACTGCGTCATATTTTTATCCAGTATGGCGCATGCGCGTCATGCTGATCAATAACAAAAATGGCGCTATTTGCCACTGTTGCCACATTTGACATTTTCCAGTCCAAACACAGGGTAAAACTAAACCTGTAAAATCTGCCCAACTGCAAAGAAACAGTACGAATCTAAACCTCTAATGAAACCCATGTTAATAGTTAAGAACAAACTAACATAGTTTTAGAAAATTTTAGAGAAAATTTATTTATCCATAGTTTTTAACCTTAAAACTATATGAGGGATAAACTTGCTTTCTTATATTTTCAAAGCTTAATACCAAACTCCTGCTCCAGTATGTCCAGGCTCTTATGGAGGGTGAAGAGTGTCAAATGACAATAAATAATTATTTAAGTGTGCCATTAACTTATTAAAACTCTTCACCCTCCATATATATGTGTCTTTTGATCCATCTTTAAATAATATATGTTTATTCATAAATTGCTTATTTAAAAATGTACAATAAAGTTTTGTAAAATATACCTTTCTTTGTCTTTGATTAATTTATGCAAATATAAGTCAACAGATCTTAATAAAAGGTTCAGCTTGGATTTAATTTAAATGTAAATCATGAACTTCTTGTCGTTTTGATGTTTATAAACTAGAAAAACTTTATATGCTGGTCAGAATCCAAAGCTCTGCAGATCATTACCAACTTAAACTGTGATCTCTACAGAAACAGAGACGCTCAGCCTTCAGCGAAACCACCAGTCAGATACACTTTTCTGTCAAAAAATCATCTAGTTTCAACCATATTTATTGCCTTTCAAGTCCCTTACTTAACTATGAACCATTTATTTAAAGACAGTTGTAAAATTACAAAATAAAAACAGAATTTTCCTCTACTTTTCAATTTTCTCTAATGTGTTTTGAAAAACAATTCAACGTAAAATAGCAGTGAAGCTGAATTGATAATATACAGTGGTCGTATAAAGCAACACAGTGATCAAATTGTGTATTTACATGCAAGAAAACAGTTCAGTGTGGCTGCACCCCGTAAGAACTTTCTGTCAGTTGTTATCCTGAATTATGTTATGAATTATTCAGCACAGAGCTTCCCATACATGGAGGGGGAAAAAATCATAGCAGTCTCTTAGTCCATTGAACAATACAGAATATAAGCAAGCAAAGAGCTTATTTATTATATTTTTATACCATCATAAATCACAAATAGTGTTAAAATGTACATTTTCTGTGTGAAACTAATGTCAAATATTTTATAAATTTTTCTAAAACAATAACTATGGTTGCATTTAATTCTCTTTCATGCTCAGTATGTAGTGTAAACAATTCAGGACGCCCCCTTGTGGATTTAAATAATTATTGCTGGTGTGTTTTTCAGAGAAGAAAAACAGCACATGGAAAACATTTTAAACCCATTACATTAGAGCAGTAAGCTGTCATATTACAGAAGCATGTTTTTTGATTGCTGCTTCAATACAAACCCAAGTTTCAGACAAAACGGGAAGATTTCTGAATTAAAAGCTCCTGTTCCATCAATTTTCCGCAGGTAAATCTGTAAATGTAACCATCAAAGACCGAACAACAAACTCATATGGTATAAACTCAAAATGCACATTTCACTTTACGCTGATCCAGAAGAAGAGCTGTTGAATATAGTCATTTCCGACTATGAGCTGATCTCATTCATTCTGCAACATTTTTGTGTTGAATAATAAATGAACGAACAAAAGAAAAACTGTAGAGCCGCTTTGGAGCCGAAAGAGCCGATTCTTTTTAGTGATCCAAGCCAAAAGAGCCGGTTCTCTAAAAGGAGCAAGAATTCCCACGCTGCCGTGAGCCCCTCCCACTTTCGGTGGGAAATATTGGCTAAAACAAAAACAAATACATGAACTGATTTATACTGACCTACATTGTTATGAGAATTAGCTTTCTCTGATATACATTCTGATATAGATTTTTATGTTTTTCTTGTTTATAGTCGCAGAAATGCAAGGTGGGTGTCTGTGTATATATGAATTTTTAACTTTTGACATTAGTGTCTCTAAAGGTGCAAAAGAAAAAATGAACTTTCCCCACAGCGAGTCACGTGACAGAGTGTGACGTCATGAGAATCCTGTGATACCGAAGTGAAATTAGGAAGGAGAACCACCGCTCAGACTAGGCGGTTACCTGGTCAAAAATAAAGACGAATCCCTGCGGTTTCACTTTGAACAGAACCGAACCGGGTTTTGGAGCCGCTAGACCTTCCAGCTACCGAGCCAACATGACGGCGGCGGTGTTTTTCGGCTGCACATTCATCGCCTTCGGCCCAGCCGTCTCCCTGTTCCTGTTCACCATCGCCCGGGAGCCGCTGAGGGTCATTTTTCTTATAGCAGGGTGAGAAAGCTGTCTCATTTGACGTTTTTGTTGGTGCTAAAATAGTTTATGGAGTATTTTCACTGAAAGAAATAAAATAAAAACGTGCTAACTATTGCTGCTAACCGGCTAGCTAACTGTCTTGGGTTGCTAATGATAGCTTTTGTTTACTTCCCGTTTAAACCCAATTCACTCACTATTAGAAGACATGCGTTTGTCATGATTATACTCAAAACTCTATATTTATAATCAGAGAGACTAATTTAATAGAAAATATATTTTTAATGTATTTAGAAGAAAAGAGGCAAGCTAACAGTTTGTCCGATGTTGGAAATACGCCTCAGACAGGATCTCCTTTATTGAAGTACAAGAGACCTAACTGCTTATACCTAAATGCTTGTACCTAAATATCAGTCCTTGATATTTAGTGTCTTGCATGTTTTAAATGTTTCTAGTCACCAGAGAAATGCAGCAAATATTGCGAAGTAATCTCATTATATAATACCAAAATTTGACTTATAGATCTAATTGCAAAAAGCTTTTCTAGAAAACTGGCATTGCAGAACACATTATATTACACTGAATGTTTTACTTTTATTTGAGTAATTTTATTATGAAACATCGCTACTCTTACTTGAGTAAAGTTTCTGGACCCACTGACTTAAAAACACATGTTTTTTATTGTAGGAAACTGATTTGGAAACGTTTTCTTTTGACGGATTTTGTCATTTTTTGTTACTTTTATGAATTATTGTCATGTTTGTTCCTAAAATACCAATATTTTCACTTGAATTAAATTTTTATCTGTTTAATTATGTAATTTTTAAATATGAAATGATTGATAATTTGGTCAGTTACTCAGTACTTGAGTCAACTTTTTGCCAAATTTTTACTCTTACTTGAGTAATTTCTTGAACGGATACTTTTCCCTTTTACTTGAGTAAAAATATGTTTCAGTAGTGCTACTCTTACGTGAGTAACATTTTTGGATGCATCCTGTGTCTGCTCAGTATCCCGGGAGCTAGAAATAAAAAGTACGGTGATTGAGATCCCAACTTATCAGCCATCTTATCTGCCTCTCTGCTTGAAAAGCTTATAAATAAATTATTTTCTTTCTGCTAAAGTAACTCATATGTGTTGATTAATGCTTGCATCTTGGAGATTATAACTGAGATTTTTCTCATCTTTTTGTGTTTGTTTTTTCCTCCCAGGGCATTCTTCTGGCTGGTGTCGCTGCTGCTGGCCTCCCTGGTGTGGTTCATCTCGGTTCAGATCAGTAACAAGGAGAGCGCGTCGCAGCAGAAGGGTCTGCTCATCTTCGGTGTGGTGCTGTCTGTCCTGCTGCAGGAAACTTTCCGCTTCGCCTACTACAAACTGCTCAAGTAAGCTGCTTCAGCGTCTTCCCACCACACCGACTCCATTCTCTGTTAAACAAAATGGAACATTTTCATTCTTTTTCCTTCTTGTTTTTGAACATATTCTTGACAAAAGTGAAAGAAAATGTCAAAAAAAATAATAATTTTTTCCTGCAGGAAAGCAAATGAAGGCCTTCTTGCTTTGAGTCAAGAGGAAACGATGCCAATATCCATACGACAGCTCGCCTATGGTACGCATCAGCTGCACTTAGTTTGGGCTCAGGGTCATTAAAATAATAATTAGAGGTGAAACTTAATTAGAATTACTAATCGATTGTCTGTAATTAATTTCGTTTTAATCAAAAACCATGATTGACAACATAAGCAACACTTTCGATTCAAAAACGATTAAATATATAAACATCAAAGATATTTATTGTTTTTAATCTTTTATTTAGGTTATTGCACAATCAAATTGGTGCAAAGTGCTATTCTAGATATTTAGCTTTCCAGCTTTGATCATTCACGGAGCTTCTTTAGAAATTAAAATTAATGACATTAATGTCAGCGTCTGTGCTAGCTGCTACATGTCTAGCAATGAGACTCTGTTTTAGGTTTAATTAGCTTTGTTGATAGGCTAACTCCTTTTAGCACAGCTTGAATGTAATAATAGTTTTTTTCAGCCTCCAATCAGGTTGTTTTTTGAGGCAGAAATTATCCCCAGAGAATCAGTTTTGTCGCCCTTCGCTGTTGCCCTTAAGACATTTCATTTTACATTCTTCTATGTAAAAAAAATAAGTAAATAAATAAAACAGTTTTACAGAGAGAAGTTTTGGTTGTATTAGGTTTCCAGAGGGATATTTTTATGCTTTGTTGTTGTTTTGTGTCAGTGTCTGGCCTCGGCTTCGGCTTTATGAGCGGAGCGTTCTCTGTGGTCAACATCCTGGCCGACTCTGTGGGTCCAGGCACTGTGGGTATCCACGGCGACTCTCAACACTACTTCCTGTCATCAGGTACCACTTCCTGAATGCTCTGCATTTAAAACTCTTAAATTAATGCCTACAAATGTTAATCTCATAGAAAACCTGAGTTCAAATTGAAACATTCAAACTTATTTTTCTGACTTGATCTTTTTCTGTTTATAAACATAATATTAAAAATGACAATGAAAACTAAACCAGAAGTTTAACTAAAGCAATTTATTTTTAATAACCTCCATTTGTAGAGAATTTAGGTTTTGAAGGTTCTGTGAATACTCTGACACTGTAAAAACACAAATTCTTACCAAGCAATCTTAGTTTAGTTTCTAGTGCAAATATCTTAGTACATTTGAGATTAAATAAAACTAACTTATTAATAACTTTTCAGCAAGATATAGGAGCTTAATTTTAATAAATAATTCCTCAATATTGATGAAAAAGTACTAGGTCCACTGGCAGATTATTTAACTTAAAACAAGATATTTTTAAGTGAAATAAAATGCTAGTGGAACTAGTACTTCCTTTATTTAATATTAAGGAATTATTGACTTAAAACAAGTGTCTATATCGTGCTGAAAAGTTACTTGTGCATTTGTCTTATTTAAAATGTACTAATATATTTGCACCAGAAATTAACCAAAATTACTTGGTAATATTTTGTTTGATTAGGCTTGTCGCAATAAGTCAATCAATCAATTGTTGTTTTTCTCTTTTCTCTCTTTCTACCAAAAACTGAGTAACAAAAGTCTTCAGCTTTGTGCTTTGGTCTCAACTAGCCTTTTGTTTTTTAAGGGTAATGTTTTTGTACAGAGTCTTAATAATTCATTTTATTTGTTGCTTTTGTTTTATATATTTTGGATATTTAAAAAGCCTTCCAGTTCCAGTGTTAAATAATCATTAAAATTTAAAGTTTATTCATCTTTGAGAATGTCATACATTATTATTATCCCATTACCATTAGATTACTTGAAAATTGTCTCAAAACATCAATATTATAGTTGATTGCAATAGCACAAAACCTGACAGAGTTTTTTTTTTTGGTCTAGTTTTTAGTGCAAATACCTTAGTACACTTGAAATTAGACAACACAAACTATTCAGCAGTAAATAACTCCTTAATATTGATGAAAAAGTGCTAGTTTCACTGTCAGATTATTTCACTTCTAACATTTTTCTCATGTTTTATAGTCTCTGGGAAATTAGTCGTTTCAAATTTTAAGTCACATTCCATGGGCACTGCGCCATTACCTAGCAACCCCAGCAGAGCCCAGTCCGTTACCTAGCAACCCCAGCAGAGCCCAGTCCGTTACCTAGCAACCCCAGCAGAGCCCAGTCTGTTACCTAGCAACCCGAGCTCAGCCCAGTCTGTTGCCTATAGCGACCCCAGCAGAGCCCAGTCTGTCAGAATATTTCACTTATAACATGGGGAAATGTCATGTTAAAAGTGAAATAATCTGCCAGTGGAACTAGAACTTTCTCAGAAACAATAAGGAATTATTTACTTTAATCAATCTCCTATATCTTAAAGAACAGTTACTTGTAACTAAGTTTGATCATATTTCAAGTGTACTAAGATATTTGCACTTGAAGATGGACCAAAAATGCTTTATTAGCTTTTTGTGTATTTTTTTTAATGCTAGACTCCCAACAAAACAAAGGATTTTTTAAAATATCCCTCACATTTGTTTTTAAATTCCTCAGCCTTCATGACCATGGCCATCATCCTGCTTCACATGTTCTGGGGCGTCATCTTTTTCGACGGCTGTGAGAAGCAGCGCTGGGTAGCCGTAGCTGCGGTCGTCGCCACTCACCTTTTGGTTTCCTCCTTGGTCAGTAAACCTCTCTCCAAATAAATAATTATTTCCAATATTTACAATCAGATTTATGTAGTTATTGTTTTGGATAGTTATCTTACTGTTGAAATTTGTTATATTTTTCCACAAAGACACATTTCCAACATGTCCATTAAATTTCTAATTTTGTATTATGATTCTTGTTTGTGATTTTATTAGTTATTGTCATAGTATTAAGACATCCAACTAGAAGTTAAATAGAGTCATGCAAAATGACCCATTTTACATGTTGGTCCAGTTTTCCAGAGCTGCTACTATCCTGCTGCTTCTGAATGCTTCCTTTCTGCATGTATGGAGCTAAGTTGGGGCCATAAAATTTGTCAATAAAAATGTTTTAAGCAGAAAAAAAATTAACAGGAAGAAAAATGAGGGGGGAAAGGATTTGAAATGGAAAAATGACAGAAGTGGGAGGTCTGTGAGGTGTGAAATCATGGTTAACAGCCATGCAGCTAAATGCGGGCAATAATGTATTGTTTTTTGTGATACCATATTAGGGTATAGATAGACAGAAAAGAAAAAAGGAATAGTAAAAAAAAAACCTCAAATATTGAGATTGATTTTCTTGAAAAACTTTGGAAATTCTTAGTTTCAAAAGTTGAAATTTTTTGAGTTTGAAAAGTTCAAAATTGCTGTGTTTTCTAGAAAATTTCTGAGATTAATCTAAAATAATCCAAACTCAGAAATTCCCTTGCTTTTTCTAGACAATTTCTGAGTTTAGATTTTTTTTTTTGGCAGAAATTTATGCATTTATTTTCTATGTACAGTGGCCCTAATATGTTGTTGTAGTTCTGAACTTTTTTTTTTTTTGTTTAAAATCCCTTTTTTGCTTTTCTAAATTGTGAGTTTCAAAAAAAAAAAGAACAAGTTTAATGGCACCAATTTAGTTCCATACACTTGAATCAAATTAATTGCTTGTTACCAGGCCTACATAGAGCTAAATGGAGGAATTTTTCCTCTTTTATTTGTATGCAGATAAATTTTTTTTTACATCCGTTGTCAACATCTTAATATTTCAGAGTTGAATTAAAATGAGAATTTTAAGAAGTTTTAATGAGAAATGATGATTAATTTGTAAATTTTTCCCCTGCAGACCTTCCAGAACCCGCAGTACGTCTCCAGCCTGGTTCCCACCTACATCGTCATGTTCTTCATGGGCATTTGGGCGTTTTACACCGCGGGCGGCTCCCTGAGGAACCTCAAACTCTGCCTCACCTGCAAAGACAAGGACTTCCTGCTGGCCAACCACCGGCCCAGATAACGCCGCGAGCTCATCGGTTTACAGGACTCAATCCAAAGATCTACACACACACTATGAACCTTTTTAATTCACTGTTTCACATGGCCGCTTACTTACTATGTTTAGTCTGTAAAAACTTACATTTTTCAGGAGAAACACATGAGTTGCACTGCAAAAACACAAAATTTTACAAAGTATTTTTGTCTAATTTCTAGTGCAAATATCTCTGTACATTTGAACTAACTTACAAGTAACTTTTCAGCAAGATATAGGTGCTTGTTTTAAGTCAATTCCTTAATATTGACTGGAAGATTATCTCACTTATAACAAAGCATTTTTTCTCTAAGTGAAATAATCTGATAGTGGAGCTAGAACTTTTTCTTCAATATTAAAGAATTATTTACTTAAATCAAATCTTATATCTTGCTGGAAAGTTACTTTTTAGTTTTTGTATTATTTCACTTGTGCACTTGGATATTTGCTCAAGAAATTAGACCAAAAATAATTGGTAAAATTTTGTGTTTTTAAAGTGTATGCACAGTGTAAACTATCTTAGCATTACCGTTGACTTAACTGCAAAAAACACAAAATATTTCCAAGTGTATTTGTCTGGTTTAGGGTTATGCAAACATTTCCGTATACTTTAATGAAAGCAAAATACAGATACAGGATCTTATTTTAAGTCCATAATTGATTGATATTAATTAAAAAGTTATTGTTCCACTAGCAGATTTTTTAACTAACATGGAAAAAATATCTTCTTATAAGTGAAATAATATTACTATATTAATAAATAAATTATTGACTTAAAACAAGCTCTCATATCTTGCTGAAAAGTTAATTCAAGTGCACCAAGATATTTTCACTATAAACTAGACCAAAAATACTTGGTTCAGTTTTGTGTTTTTGCAGTGCATATCAGGTCAGTTTCTGCTTTTTTCCTGCTGATTCTGTAGAAAAACTTTGTAAAATCATTTAGGTTCTGCTCAAATGAGCAACTCTGAAGACGTCATGTGCCAGATGTGTGAAAACCGACTAAATGTGGAGCGATCCATGTGTGGAAAACTCCTGTATATAAAGAAACATTTCTGAAAATAATGATTTTGTTGGAGCTGAGATGAACACATGGTTGGTATTTATGTGTTTTAACTAATCCAGTTTTACTAGCTTGGGGTTGCTGGTCCACTTCCTCCATTTTTGTTGTTTTTTTTTAGCTTGAAGTTGAATCTGGAGATTTCCTTTCAACTGATTAAGAACTTTTCTATAAACTCAAACACAACAAAGTCTTCGCTCAATGAGAAAAACTTTTTCAAAGTTTTTCAAATTCCTCACACTGAATGTTTTGTTTTTCCATTGCACCTGATTTTATGTTGATTTATTTTTTATGTGCAGTTTGTAAAAATTGAAAGCGTAACATAAATAAGATGGAAGCTGGATAAACATGCAGGTCATGCATGCTTAGCTGGTTTTAGTCTGCAAGCGAATCAGAAAATTGTGCAGGTGGAAAACCTGATGGGTACAGACCGGCAATAATAAATGTAGTTCTGTTAAAGTGTTTTGTTTCAGAGCTTCATGATTTTTTGTTGTTGATTTAAATAAAAGGTTTTTGGTTTGCATAAACTGAAATAATGTACTAGAACTTTTACATAAATTATAAGGATTTAGTGAAACAAGCTCTTATTTTTTACTGAAAAGTTACTTGTAAGTTTTGTTTTAATACAAGTGCACTAAGATATTTGCAGTAGAAACTAGACAAAAATACTTGATAATACTGATTAGTGTACTAATATGTGTGAGTTCAGCAGCTTGTTTCAGTCTGCAAATTTGGATTTATTCATACTTTTCAAATGCAGCTTTTTACTTTAGTCTCTAGAAATGCTAAGATATTAGTTGAAGCATATGGAAGGAAATTAAGTCCAAATTTTCTTTACTAATGTAGTTTTGCATCAATCGTAGAGCTGCACAGTGAGTGTTTTTGATTTTCTTGTTCCTCTGCAGTCAGGCTGCACTCTGCAGGTCGACTTTCCGTTTATGAAATCAGATTCTTCCTGGTTTGGCCACACAAAGCGTCAGAGGACTCTGAGGCGTCAGTCCGGCCCTTTTACCCAGACCGGCTGACTGACGGACACAGGAAGTGTTTCCTCTGCTGAAAAACACGCTTTAACATGCAAATGCAGGTCTTTGACACCAGGGTCACGCTGGTGATATTACCACTCTGAAGTTTCTGTTGCCGATCATAAAAGTACAACAACGTGTTAGAACGACGTATTAGATAGGAGAAAAAACCTAAGAAATGTCTGAGCTTGAAAAGTCAAAAGATTTGTAAAACAAAAACTCAGACATTTTGAGATTAATCTCAGAACTTTTCTAGAAAAATCTTGGAAACTTCTGAACTTAAAAAGCAAAATGTTTTGATTTTTGAAACTCCAAATCTAAATCAATATTATTCATGCAATTAGTAAACCAAACTCTCTTTTTATGTAGATAGTAATATAATTTTTTTTATTTTAGATACTTAGTAAATATTTATCTGTTTTGCTATAAAATTGATTTGGATTTACTCAACATTGGTAACATTATTTGTAAAACCAAAATATTTTAAACAAGTATTTAAATAATTTCTATTTAATACTTTTATTTACATTTATTTAATTAAGTCAGTAGTTTTTACTTAAAGTAAAAAAAACTTTTCTGAGTGTTGTTGCCATTTGTATGTGATGTTTTCATCTAACAACATAATATCCACTAGAAGGCGTTGTCTGCTGCTCAAAGCGCAGCATGGTCATTTTGTTTCTAAGAAATTATAGAAACAAACACATTTTAAATAAAACAGATGATTTCTGAGAATAAATATTTGCATTTTCTACATCTGGGGTGTCCAACTTGCGGCCTGAGGGCCATTTGCTGCCCTCTGAAGGATTTTGGGCGGCCCAAATGGATCAAAATCTCCCTTTTTAATTTATTTATTTATACAAATTTATAACATCTTCTTAAAAATATTGGGTACAAAAAAAATTGATTCCCATTTATTAATGAGATTTTTGCATTCATCTATAATTTTGGTGACTAAAACCACAAACGTTGACCTTCTTTTCTGAAAAGCAAATCTTACTTCTCATTTAATCAACCAAAACAATTTAGAAACTTAGAGCCTTTTTTACGTTTTTGCATGCACACATCCATTTTCTAATAAAACACACCAAAACTTTATTTTAAAATGTTATTTTTTTAACATTTTTGTGACCCTACGTGCTTTCAAGTTAAAGGAGTTTTTCTCTGTCCGATAATGAGTGCAGGACAGATTAGACTCCGCCTACTGGCGCATATTTTATGCTAATGAGCAGGTGCAGCGGTTCTTAAGGTGCGCGGCGGGCCGCCGGAGGCTGAGCCGATGGAGAGCCGCGTGGAGTCCAGTCGGAGGGTTTTCACCAGGTGATCCCGACTGGTTCCCTGACCGGATCACGAATGGATCCCGATTTATTCACGCGCAGCTGGAAAAAGCCGCTTCACTCTTTAATAACTGTTTACGTCATCCTCATTTATCAAGGTGAGTCTCACGTGCAGCGACCGGAGATCATTTCAAAACGCAGCTTCGCGTTTTCATTCTCACAGCTTACTTTACCTGGTCTTCTTTTACTTTTTTTTATTATTTAATTTATGTATCATTTGTGATTGTTATTACTATTTATTTTTGTTTTATTTCAGCAAATCTTTCCAGAGGTGTTGAAAGATTAAACGATTCAAACTGGGATCCATTAAATAAGTGAGTTAATTAATATATTTATACATGTATAAGCATTGCTTTTAAACAGAGAAAAAAAGATGCTCAAATACAGTAGCACTACTTCAATATTTTTTAAAAATAGCAAAAGTAAAATTAAAAAGCAAAAAAGGCAACTGGAGCTCATCATAACATCTAATTTAATATTTTAGAATGATGTAATCAGATATAAAATTACAAAGTTATGGATAAATTCTGGTATTTTATGTCATACAAATATTTGATACATTACAGATTGACAAATTTAGGGAGAAAAGCACTAGTAAATCACGTTTTAAAGAATAAAATATATAAAACTCATATAGTAGGTAACATGTTTGAAGGGAGTCTTTTCCTGTATCAATATTTGGGAGCAAAACGTTAGAAAAACAAAGATGGATTAAAAACAGGAAGTCTCACTTTGATGTAAAATGTATGTTTATGTTTGCGTCTGATGCATTTCTGGTTGAAACATGTTTTTTCTGCATTTGTTGAAGTTACGCCCAGATATTTTACTGAAGTAAGAGTAGTACTGCAAAAGAAAAAGTACTTATTTTTCCAAAATATTACTCAAGTAAATGTAATTGAGTAAATGTAGCTAGTTGCTACCAACTTCTGTCTTTCAATGTCTGATTTATCCCAAAAAAGATCTTAAATTGAACATTTGTTTATCAGTGGGAAGTGGTTATTAATGTAGCTATGTAATAAAGATAAGGCTGACATTTTTGATCAAATTAACTGAGCATCAATGTACTTTTATTGAAACGATTTGATGGTCACAAAAATACAGAAAATCTTGAAAAATGAAATATTTTACCATTAATAGTTTGTATTGTCATAAAAGCCAGAAGTGCGTAAAATTGTGTGTATTTTCAGTTTGTTAATTATGCATATTTAGAGTGTATCTGTGGTATTAGTTGTTTTGTTTTGCTGTTTGTTGCATGGCGGGGATGGTTCCTGGGTCGGTGGTGGGTTTCCACTGTCTAGTTGGGGGGGATCGGTGAGTGAATGCTTCATCAGCAGGAACAAACGTCTCGTTGTTCTCTCTGTCCCTGCAGCGGGAGCAGCAGGATAAAGCATCAGAAATGGGACACCGCTTCCCAGGGAGGGCAGGTAGGCCGCCGCATTGATCACTGATGCTGATGGAGCCGCTTGGAGCGGCGAACACACGGTCACAGATCACAGAGAAATCAGCCCGGCTCGCATCTTCAGAGGCGAAACGCTCCCTTCACTGCAAAAACACAAAATATGACCAACTACTTATAGTCCACTTCCTACTGCAAATATCTTGAAATAAGACAAAACAAACTTACTAGTGACTTTTCTGCAAAATATACACTTTTTTTAGTCAATAATTTCTTAATATTGATGGAAAAGTGCCAGCTCCACTTGCAACATGGGAAAAATGTCTTGCTATAAGTGAAACTAGTATTTTTGCATCAACGACTTTTAACCCTCTCAGGCTCAAATTAAGTTGTAGTTGCAGGAAACATCTGATATTTGGAGAAAATGACCATATGGGGTAGTAATATACAATTCAGACTTTTTATTTATTTTTTTCACATGCAATTAATTCTGGGAAGCTGTTGCAAATCTGCAACATCTGCCTGGAGAGGGTTAAGCAAAATATAGGACAATAATTCCTTAATATTGGGGGAAAAGTACAAGTTCCACTGGTGGATACTTTCACTTTTAACAAAACATTTTCCCATGTTTTAAGTGAAATAATCTGCCAGTGGAACTAATACTTTTCCATCAATATTAATAAATCATTAACTTAAAACAAGCTCATATTTCTTGCTGAAAAGTTACTTTTGTCTTATTTCAAGGGTTCTCAGATATTTGTTCTAGAAGCCAGACAAAAATCCTTGCTAACATTTTGTGTTTTTGTAGTGCAACGTTCGCTGACAGATGTGCTGTTGTAAATACATCAGAACCCAGACAATCAATCAATAAATCAACAATATATATCGCAATAGACACGTGATCAGTGTCAATAGATAATAGATCTGGAAGGATATATTCACTGTACTCCGATCCAAGCTAGGTTGGTGGAATCACCTCACTCTCTCACGCTCTGGTTACTTAGCAACTCAATCATTCTTTGGTTACCTAGCAACCACCTACTGAGTTAGCTTGCGCAGCAGCAGTTTAATGTTCTGCCACCATTCTTCAAAACTGCTTAAAAAACAACAGCGAGGAGTGAAAACTGTTGATAAAACAGGAAAGGTAACATCACTAGTTTGACAGTATTTCAGATATTTAAAACAAAAAAACTAATCAATAATTATCAATGCCGACTGATATAAAACGCTTATATCGTGATACATTTTTCAGCCCTAAAATACACATAAGAATGCGAATCATAAACACTCGGCTAAGGTTACACAATATTTAGAGGTTAAAGGTTACAAAAATATGTTTTTTCCATATTTGTTGAAACTGCCACCATGTTGATAAAACAAGATCAATCTAAGCAGTCTGAGAAATGTGCTGCTCCAGGTTATAAACAAGCAATCAGAGGCAGGAAGAGAGTCTTAGCGCTGCCAATCATGCTTGTGTATCCTGCTTAATGTGCTAATGGCAGAAAAACAAATTACTGTTACTGGAAAGATGTTTTTCTGTTTATGGCGTGCTAACTAGCTTTAGCATTTGTGGTAGGCTATGTTGTAGGTGACCAGCTGTATCTTAGCAAAGAGCAAGGCGTGTACACAAGCTTGATTGACATTGTTAAGACTTTCCTCCTGGCTCTGATTGGCTAATTCTGAATGAGTGCTGTATTTCACCAGTTACTACTGGGAGCACTGGGAAATTATTTCACTGGTAACATGGGAAAATGCCCTATTGTAAGTGAAATTATCTAGTACCTTTTTCTTAGCACTATTAAAGAATTGTTAACCTAAAACATCTATTTCTTGCTGAAAAGTTCGTTGAAAGTTTAGATATAAAACATATAAATTTTATTGAATTAATTTTTTTCAGTATACTAGAAAAAAAATCTTCTTACATTAAACTTGTGAAAGGTAGAAACAGCTTTAAAATGTGCTCTCATTTTATGTTTTAAATCATTTTACATCAATACCTAACAATAAATTAAATAAAAGGAAACATGGCCATGTGTAGTACTTTTTCATCAATATTAAGAAATTATTTACTTAAAACAAGCTCATATTTCTTGAAGAAAAGTAACTTGTAAGTTAGTTTTATCTTATTTCAAGTGTACTAAGATATTTGCAGTATAATTAGACCAAAAATACTGTTAGATTTGATGTTTTTTGCAGTGCAGTGACATTTGCTCCTCAGCGGTAGACATGTCAGCGCGTCCCAGCAGGAATATTTAGTAGCTGCTCTGTTGTCTCGCTCTTCCTCCGCCAGAGCCGCTATCTGGTCTCCTTTTTGTTTGACCTCCCTTCGGTACCAGGAGGCGTGAGAATCCGGTCCAAGCCATGGGAGCTCCTTCATGAACAATGCAATTAGCAGCAACGGGTCATAGGTCAAAAGCTCGTCTGGATCTCTGAGCCGAACTGTGTGTGTTCTGTTTCCAGATCTCCGATGCTGATCAGTGATTAATAATTCGTGGTCACGCTCCCACCGCGGCCCCCTGCCATCTGCTTTGTTCGTGCTCATCGAGATGAAAGCCTAGTTTTAGGGCTCAGGTATCGAGGGAAGCTCAAACTGTTAGAACGAGACTATCAACAAAAGCTGAAAATCTTTCCAAAACAAATCTGATGATGATTTCAATTCCAACTTTGACAAATTTCATACCTAAGTATTGCTTCTGTGTCCCTGGCAATTCTGAAAGAATGATTCCCCGCAACCGAAAACATCTCATGATCAGAAATTTCAGATGATCACACACCTGATTATGCATCAGAATGGAGAGCGAGGCTCAGATGAGCTGGATGAAAAAGAGAATCATCAACAAAGGCCTCTCCTTCTTCTAAACCTTTTTCCCCCAGACCTGCTTTTGTGTCGCTTTTATTCTGAAACATAATTCAAACAGGAACATTTCCCCAAATGTATGTCTGTAAAAACGTAGAGGAGCTATTTTAATCACAAGGCGCAAACAATTAATCACATTAATTCATTATTGAAATGATTGTCCACTAAGTGATCGATTAATTGTTAGCTGGAGTATACAGACTCTGAAAAAGGACATTTGCTGAAAGAACACATTCAGAGCAGTAATTAAGCCAAAACTGTACAAAAGTTACACCCAAATAACACTGGATATATATTTTTCTGCACTGAGATACTGCATTGTAAATAGTTTATAGGCCAGTCATAATATCATAATAACACATTTTGACGGACAATAAATTGTCCCACAAATTATTGTAATAAACAATAATGTTGTTTTGAGACCATTTTCAAGTAATATAACGATAATGGCATTCTCATAGATCAATAAACTTTAAATTAAATGAACATTTAACACTGGAACTGGAAGACATTTTAAATGTACAAAATAAATAAACAAAGTAACAGAAACAACAAATAAAATGAATTATTTGTTGTTTCTGTAAACAAAATTGTCCTTAAAGAAAGGTCTGGTTGAGACCGAAACACCAGACTGAAGATTTTTATCATTCAGTTTCTGGTAGAAAGAGAGAAAAGAGAAACAATAATTCATAGAAATGGAAATTACTGAGCTAGTTTCAATTTATTTTTCTTATTGCGACAGGCCTAGAGTGACATATTCTGTGGGCCTTAGTTTTAATGTATGTTTTACTGTCCACACAATTAAATGGAAAAAAATAGTTAAACTGAAAGTTGCTTAAAACACTTAATGACTCAGTTTCTCTCCTTCTAGATCCTCCACTCAGCCACTTCTGCTTTAGAAACAAACACTTCAGCCTCCAGGCGATCACTGGTCAGTGGGACTGCTGAATCCAACCTGACGTCTGCCAGGATAGAGACGTCAAAAAACGACTTGTGGAGCCAAAGCGTTGACCAGTCATCTGTACCGTTGATGAGTCAATCATCCTCAACTGGCAGCCAAGATGTGGAGAGCGATACAGAAAATAACCCCCATCCATCCCTTCAGTCAGTAACTGAGACTAAACCACCAACCAGCGGTCAATTACCGGTCAGCACTACCTCACCTAACTGGTTACCAACTAAGACTGCAGAACTAAACCAATCCCAAACCAATTTGTCAACCAACCAACCACCAACAACTAGTCAATCAATAAAAATTACTACACCAACCAAACAATCTTTGACTGAGAACGGATCATCAAACCAATTCCAGACCAAATCTGGACTGCCTACTGCTGTGATTACACAGTTCAACCAGTCAGACTTTAGCCCAGTGCCACACACTCAGCAAAGGTTGACAACAGCATCAACAAGCCAAACACCTGACCCAGTCCAATCCCAAACCAAACCAACGACCAGCCAGTCCCAAGACATTGGACAAGCCAGTCAATCAGGACACACCACAGAGAATATCAATCACTCATCAAACAGCACAATTTCAGCTGGTCTATCATCAACAACTACTCGAGTCAGCCCAAAACCGCCATTCAAACAACAGTCAACAGCAATATCAACCAACCAAGCAACAGAGACAACTCAGTCAGACGAAACCCAAACTGGTTTAACTTCACGTTTCCAATCTCAAACAACCAGCCAGTCAACAGTAAGTACTGGACTGACCAGTCAATCATCAGGCGTAGCAACTGAAACTAGTAAGTCAACAAAAAGTACAATTTTGTCAGGTGACACCTCAACCAAGACTATGAAAATCAGCCAAACACAAGTCAACGTTGTGCATTCAACCCAAAAACCAACAACCACAAAATCTACCAGTCAATCAACTACAGAAGCATCTAGCCATTCAGAAGTCAGCCCAGTAACAAAGTCCAAACAACAGTTAACAGCAACATCAACTAGCCAAACAACAGAGACAACTCAGTCAGACGAAACCCAAGCCGATCTAGTTTCACGTATCCAATCTCAAACAACCAGCCAGTCAACAGTAAGTACTGGACTGACCAGTCAATCATCAAGCATAGCAACAGAAACTAATAAATCAACAAGCAGTACAGCTAAGACTGTGAAAACCAGTGAATCAGATGTCAACTTCGTGCCATTCACCCAAAACCCATCAACAACATCTACCAGTCAATCAACTATAGAACCATCTAGCCCGCTGTCAACCACCAAAGTGACTTCCAAACCAACAACAACCACTGTTGCATCAATTAGTCAAACAAACCGACTGCCCACTAAAATGACACCACACAACAGAGGTGGATCATCGACCCAACAACCAGCCACCAAAACATCAGTCAGTCAATCTCCCATCACAACAACCCAAAACAACAAATCAGCAACTTCCAGAGAACCAGCAAACCAGTTGTCAACCAACACTGCATCGGTCAATAAGGGAATAAGACCTACTGGACAAACGCCAAGCATTGCCTCATCAAAAAACCAGTCCCTAGATAGACTAACACTAACCACTCAGTCTTCAACCACATCGGTAATGTCCAAATCATCTGGAAGTATAGAACCAACCAAACCAACAGATCCTGAACAGTCCCAATTACAATACAATCCTACTGCACCAGTTCAACCTGCAAGAAAGACAAAACACCCCATGCAACAAGCAAAGAGAACAACAACAGCCGGAAAGTCATCCGAAAAACAAATACCTGCTAAAGCACCATCCAGAAAATCATCATCTAAAAAGACAGGATCAAACCATTCACCAATAATCACAGCAAAATCTGGACAATCACTGGAAGGTACAGACCCCATTAGCCAATCACCAGTCAGTAAATCACCTCCCAGGATCTCATATCCAGATGGGAGTACAACAAAATCAGCCCAACTGTCATCCAGCCGAACATCACCGAGCCCCTCAACTACGTCATCACAACCAATGAGCCAGTCCGATCTCACAACGACATTTTCTAACCAATCTCCAGCTACTTCAGCTCCAGCTGATCAATCAGTGACAACTTCAGTGGCTTTAGCATACACAACTCACAACCGGATGTCGAATAATCAAACTCTGGTGAAGTTGGTCAATTCAGATCAGTCACTGAATGGGTCTTTACTGCTAAACCAACTGGCAACTGGTTCAACAACAACAGGAAACCCAACCAGCGGCGCCTTTTCACCAGATGATCGGCTGGTTAATGTCTCGCAGCTCACCAGGCAGACAAAGGAGACCCTAAAGTCTTTGAAACGTAGAATACCAGGTAAGGTTTAAAGGAAAGAATGAATGAATGTTTTCCAAAGTGCCTGAACGGAACCAGTTTCACTGGTTTTCTTCAGACATTTTATCGTTTATCAGGTGTCTTTGATGCCAAATATGTTTATTAAATATTTATTAAAACCATCTAACATAACTCTATAATATGAGACAAATTATCTGTGAAAAAATCAATATCCTTCACCTTCTCCCTGCCTTCTAAAGAAATGCAGAAGGCAGGGACCCAAAAACAATCAGAACCAGGAGGAGGGTCTTACCGCTGTCAATCAATCTGGTGTACACGTTAATAAATTTGCTAATGGCAGAGAAACAAGTCATCGTTATAGAAAAACCGCTTATGTGCCGTCATCGGTGGCCATGTTAACTAGCATTAACATTCATGACAGGCTCTGCTACCAGAGGAGAAGGTGGAGTAGAAGGCAGATGAGCAGCGCCACACGGAGGATGATTAACAGCGCTAACACCCTCCTCCTTTCTCTGATTGCTTGTTTCTAGCCTAGGACTGGGAGAACTGGGAGAAGGCAGAGGAGCTAGATTTTTTTCATAGATTATCTGTTTCATACTGTCAGGACTTAAAGACAGTTTCAAAAAAATATAGAAAAGTAGTAAGTAGTTGTTTCCAACTTTTGTGGAAAATACAGATTGACTCATAAAGTTACATCATGTGATTTTCCATATTTAGGTTTTCAAACCAAACAACTCCCAGGGACCTCCTATTATTTACTATTTATGTACGTTCTTTTTTTACAGCTGAGTATAAATACAAAGTTACTTAAAATATTTGGTTGTCAAAGAGCGTGTGAAAAGTCTCTCTGATTGCTTTGAGTTGATGTGTAGCCAATTTGAAAGGACCATCATGGCTCCATTTTGCCTCAAAATGGCGAAAGGCAGAAATGGATATTATCCCTTTTTACGACAAATGACTGCCCCCTGCTGGTGATCAGGTAGAATGCAAGAGAAATGCAGTTCTCTTCATTTTGATTTACTTGGCTCTTATTTTCCTTTAAAAAATGTGCACAATTATTTGAATACAGATGTTTATTGTCATTAAAATAATCAAACTGTGGCCAGTTTTATTGTTTGTGATGAAGCTCCATTGTAATGTTTTGTTTTTGTGAAGACTTTTTATTATTATTTAAAGACTCCCTGGTGTCAGTGAACAATTTATCCACCTTGAGCAATCTCCACTGTCCCTTTTACCATACATGTGCTTTTGTGCATGATGCGCTTGACTGGCCAGAGAAACCTAAAGCCCACCTAGCAGATGGTGTTAATGCAAGTTGAGGGGACCAATGTTGGTGGTCAATTTAAGCAAATTATTAAAATAGGTAATCTGTTACCGCCACAGCACACATATAGCTGAATCTAAAATGCTAAAATAAAATGAAAGGAGAATTAAACCTCTTTAAATGTTTCTGTTCCAACTGGCTGTAATTACTGGTTTTACTGGTTTCTGTCAGGGGAGCCGTGCGAGTATCCCTGCCTTAATGGAGGACAGTGCTATTTGTCGGAGTCATGTGACTGCAGCTTGTTTCAGGCCACTGGACACAGATGTCAGACAGGTAACCTCGCAAAACGTCTCCAAATTCACATAAATTCATCTTAAAACAGAAAATTAGAGTCAGCTTGCTTTCTCTTTTCTCTGTTTCATAGCAAATACATAAATCCCTCATAATTTTAGCATATTTTCACTTTTCATAAGAGATCAGTTTTACGATATCATCAAAATGTCATCTGCAAAAGTGATTTTTCTCACTGCTGTGCTCTTGGGTCTTTGTCTTTAAAAATATGTGGTAATATTAATGTTGAAAGAAAATATTTATTTTTGCTTTGTTTTTAACTTCAAATAGAAAGCTTCCTTTAAATAAATAATTCTTTAAGGTTTGTCTGTGAACATACAGGAATGATGAGTTATTGATCTATTTGTGTTCAGCAGCCATTAAAATGCTTTGGTTAATCTATTACCATTTTTCAGTCTAGAAAATGCTTAAACTCGTGCATTGTGATCATGTTTTTTAATGATTGTAATAATTTCAACAGATATTTTAATTATTTTCTCGTTGCTTGCCCAGTTCCAAACCTCGGGTTTGAGAGGGAGATGACCTGCAGGACGTGGGGTCAGTACAACTTTGAGACCTTTGACGGTCTCTACTTCCATTTCCCTGGCCGATGCACGTACACGCTGCTGCGGGACTGCGAGGAAACCACGCAGGCTGGCGTTGTTGTCCAGGTTGGTTCACACTAAACAAATCCTCACCATTTTGACAAGCTCAGAAGTTTCTCTATTTGGCTCATTACCCTCTTAGTATCAATCCCAGCCTAAGGAAAGTTTGTTCTAAAGTTAATTCAAAGGATAATTAGAGTCAATTACCTTTAAATACTGCAATTTCCCAGAATGCCTTGAAAGTACCTGGAACAGACGAGGGCTTTGTTTCCATGAAAAGGCAGGAGATACTTTATCTCTGCCTGGGAAAACTAAAACAGGCATTTTGATTACTGATTGATTTCTTTTTCAGTCACAATTTTATCACAACCAAGAACATGATGGCAAAACTTTAGATTCTATTTTCTTCCAGGTAAACAAACCAATGCTTTTCAAAGAAGGACATAAAATTACAAACTGCTTAAAATTCAAGTTTTATCTTAAAACGGTGGATTTTTCAAAATCCTTCAAATTTGTTTTAGTCTCTACAAGTTATATTTTGCTGTGAACTAAATATTTAGCTTCCTAACTAAATATTTCGTTTTGAGCAAAGTCTTTAGTTTGAAGTTAAATATTTAGCTTGTAAACTAAATGTTTAGCTTGGTAACTAAACTTTTAGTTATCTACTAAGTGTTGTCAGGGGATCCTGTGCTCAGTTGAAGATGGTCATGTAAAAAAACAGAAAATTAAGTTTGGTTTTAAACTGAACATTTCAGTGTCTTTGTGCACAACACTGCTTACTGCTACTGTGTAAAGGAGCACTATGGTGTTTAGTTTTTTAAATAATGCTTGCAGCAGCATTGCTGTAGTTTCTAAAGCCAACCTGTCAGCATTTATTTGACGAGACGTTTACGTTCCTGGATCTGGATATTTCCAGGTCCACAATGACCCAAACTGCGGCTCGGCTCCCTACGCCTGTCAGCGGTCCGTTAGCCTCTTCCTGCCGTGGGATGGCGAGATACGACTGCACGCCACCAGCGTTACCTTCAAAGGTCAAAGGTTAGAGACCTAGCAATGCTTGCTGTCCGTGTGCTTCACTTTACGTCTTTATATATGAAAATCTCTCTGTTTAGTCTGCAGCTTCCTCATCACATCCATGAGCTGCAGCTGGAGCAGATTTCCCAGTATGTGCTGGTGACGCAGCAGCAGGGCTTCACGCTGGCCTGGGAGGGGCGGAGCGGATCAGTCTACATTAAACTCAGCCCGGAGTTCGTGGGCCGAACCTGCGGCCTGTGCGGAAACTTCAACGCAGACATTCAGGACGACCTCAAGACGAGCTACGGTAAATAATAACTTAAAGGTGACCAATTATGTTTTCTTGACGAGGTTAGGATAGATCCAATTATTCTTAAATAATAAAATTTTAGTCTAATTTAGGGCGTCTTGTCACCTGAAATATAAATAAGCTGCTGCTGGCCACACCCCCCCAACTCAACGTTTACACTTGCATGTGAAAATGGTTGCAAACATACGCTCAATTCTACAACTGTACATCTTTGAAAAGCAGAAGTGCAACCTCCTGTGCAACCAACAAGAATGCGGCAAGTGGTTTCTGGATGGTAAGTGAACAACAAAACACTTTGTCTTTTCCAGCAGCCATTGTACAGCGGTAAAACCAGCTGACCAAATGAGCTGGAGCTCAGTTCAGGTTGCTAGGTAACAGTGCCTGTTGAATGTGCCTCGTTGAGAGATTTTGAAATGGCTAATTTTCCACACACTAAAGATCATTAAAGGGGACCTATTATGCAAAATTCCCTTCTTGCATGTTTTTGTTCTTCAAACTGTTTCTAAAAACAATTAAAGCGATTAAAAAGCCTCCACCAAGTTGTTTCTTAGCAATAAGTTAATGTTTTTTGGTGTCTGAAAAACGAGCTGTATAAAAACCTCTGGGATGTTATCTCACCAATCAGCATTCACTGCTCTGTTACCTAGCAACCCAGGTGGAACTCCAGCACGTTTGGTCAGCTGGTTTTACTGCTGTATCCACTGTACAATGGCTGCTGGAAAAAACAAGTGTTTGTTTGTCGATTTACAATCCTGCTACATTATTGTTGGTTGTCCAGGAGGCTCTACTTCTGCTTTTCAAAGATGTACGGTTGTATAATTGTGCATCTGTTTGCAGCCATTTTAAAGTGCGAGTGCAAAGGTTGAGTTGGGGTCGTGGCCAGCAGCAGCTTATTTTGATTTAAAGTGACAGAGACCCTAAATTAGACAAAAATTTCATCATCTAAGGTGTGCTGACTCCAGACGTAGAGATGTTTGGGAACAGCTGGATGGAGATGGAGCCTCACCAGGACCGATGTCCCCATGTTCCCTCTGCGTTCCCGTCGCCCTGCGCTGGTGTTGATACTCAAATCCTTCTGGTGAGACAGGAAAAGAAGGAAGAATAATTCCCACATCAAACCCTGAAACAAAGTAAAGCCTGATGTATTTTACAGTATTGTCTGGAGAAGCTTTTCTGTTTGGTTTGTTTTGGCTGCAGAAAGTGGAGGAAGTGTGTGCGGCGCTGCTGGACCCGCCTTTCCAGAGCTGCCATGACTTTGTGAGTCCGCTGTCCTTCATGGCCAGCTGCTCCAACGACCTCTGCATGTAAGAACAACCGATTGCAATCGCTACTGTTGAAAGAGATTGCAGTTATTTTTATTTTATCCTCCACAAGGCTTTGACTATACCACAGGTGTCCAAAATTTTTGTCACAAGGGCCAAAATCACCAAGAAAAATAAGAAAAAAACAAAATACTGTGATTTTCTTTATTTTCTTTCTTTTTTTTTTTTTTACCAGTTTGACAATTTTTAAATACTAATTAAAATTAAACAATAGAGCATTTTTCTGTAAATTCTGAGAAATTAAAACAAGATTTAGGTCATTTTAATTAAAACGTATTTAGCAAAGTTTGATAAATCCATTAAAAGTATCAAAACCTGCTATACAGATGTGTTTCTCACAAAAGAATACAAAAATCCCAAGTATTGAATTCTTTGTGTTGTAGTCAACATTTTCTATTGTAAGATATATATATATATATATATATATATATATATATA
>CAEFZY010067550.1:0-32367 GCA_903066815.1 Brachyrhaphis roseni
AATTACAAATTTAATGATGGAACTTGACTTAATGTCATGTTTTGATTGTTGATTCTATGTTGCATGACTTTGTGTTTTTGTGTTTGTTATGATGTAAAGTACTTTGAAATGCCTTGCTGCTGAAATGTGCTATACAAATAAAATTTTATTTGATTTTGATTTGAGTTCAGAAAAAAGATGCAGTATTTATTAATCTGTACATAACTGAGCAAAATGAAAACGAAGTTTCTTAACATGATCTACACTGCCCTATGAATGAAAGTGGATCAAAGTTTAGTCTTTTTAAATATTTATCTTGTTCTCTAAGGCCTTGTGTAGGTGTTAGTTCAAAAGAGATTAATTTTCATAGCTTACAATTCTCTATTCAGACTTGTACATTAGCCAGCTAAAATTGTGAAAACTTTGTCTATTTTGGCTGCACTACATGAGACTTCCACAGAATGCAGAACTAAAGTCAGTAGATGGCTCAATTCATTTTTTTGGTCTGAATACCCCATAATAACAATAAAAAGTTAAGCTAACATCACTCTACAATAACAGATAACAGAATTTTTTGGTACGTCTATTAATTAAATAATTATATAAAAGAGCTGGTAAAAAAAAATAAAAAAAGCATCACACCCAGTAAAGAACTATTATTCTTAAAAATGTATTCATTAATGAATTTACCCAATTCTTCTGTTACTACCTCTATAAGACTGACCTTCCCAATAGCATTTCTTGACAAACAATGCATCATTCTTTCCATCGTCTCCCTGTTTAATTATGCAACTCCTCCTATTGATTTACTCATCCTCTTTATGTTCTATAATTAGAGGTCAACATTTATTCCCAGCACTTCATTGCCACAACAAAGACATTGAAGCAATGACGAATAATCTGTTTGTAAATAAAACGGGATAAACAACTCAACTTCCAGCAACTGAGCATGGCTATACCAATAAAAATATTCTTCAAACTATTCTGCAAAAAGTTAAGCTAAAATCGAATAGTCTAAATTACTCTAAAATAATTCAGATGAAAATCACTTTAGAGTGCTTAGTTACAAGACTGCTTAGTTGTTTACATGTCAGTAAACAAAAGAAAACAAGCATAAAAAACAAGGTACACCCCACCAATCTAAAGTCTGAGAAAATTCAAGATAAAGTAGTGATTTTAAACCGCATGCAAAACTCTAAGCTAAATTCACAACTACGAGTCATTTGGACTGCAATTGTACATACAAGTAATACAATGAAGCCAAAACATGTCTGATGTAATACTGCATTTAAATGAACACAGGCATACCAGGGTCTTTAAATAATATAATATAATATAATATAATATCATATAATATAATATAATATAATATAATATAATATAGCATAACATAATATAATATAATATAATATAATATAATATAATATAATATAATATAGTTGTCTTTGTTTTGATTGTTAATGACAGCTCATATTTTCTTTCCCAAGCATATTTCATGGCCTTTGGGTCCAAAACGGATCAGTGGTAATTCATTATAAATCGCTGAAAATTCATGCACAGCATGTTGATGAGAATATGCATATTCATCACTGGCAATGAAGCACAGCAGCATCACAACATCTGATTTTAAGGCTCCACTGGCAGTAGAGGACTGCAAAGTCCAAAACCGGAGGGAAAATTACAGCAAATGAGTTAAAAAGGGATATATCTTCCTCTTCTTCATGTTTATGTGTTTTGTTGCAGGGATAAACTGGCATTTTCTTGCAATGTCAAACTGGTTGTTAAATATTATCCAGCGAACTTGTTCACACAAGGATTCACACAAGGGTAAAAAGATAAATAAAAACAAAATAAATAAGAATAAGAGACTGTACATGTAGGACTCATTTACATCGTAAGAAAATTAAAATGAACAGTTCCTAAAAATAGAATACTCATATTAAAATAAATGTGCAACTCAGTAGGGTAATGTAGTAAAAAAAAACAAAAAAAACATGCATCTATAATTGTGCACAGAAACATCAGACTACTTACATGAAATGAAGAAACTGTACAAATAACATGGATGCAAAAATGTATTGCGTTTGAGCTTTAAGGTTTTACAGCTGCTAGGAAGAAGGACATGTGATAACGCTCCTCTGTGCTTTTAGGATGCTGCAGTCTGTCACTGAAGGGGCGCTCCAGTTCAGCAACAGCCTCATGCGTGCAGTAGGAGACTTTGGGCAGAAATAATGCTATTTTTCCAGAGCTTTTCAGTCTCTAACCACCTGTACTGGGTCGAGGGGACATCAGTTGGTTGAGGCAGGCATACTTGGAAAGGGTAAGTCTTTCTAATGAGCATATCTAACTGCTTAGTTCTTTCTAAGTTGCTGTTCCAATCTACTACACCAGAAGATGAGTGATGCCACCACAGAGACAAAAAAATACACGTTACCAGCTTCTTTTTACCTATTTAGACAGGGCTAGAGTGTTTACCATGGCAGGGGCTTTTTGTGCAAATACTGTAATATAATATAGAAACACAGAAACATTAGATGTTATCATTTGGGGGGGAAAGTTTTGCTTTCTCAAACACTATTACATTCTTTTTCATTCTGAAAAAGCACAAACATAACAATGATGTACAGTATAAAAAGAAGTATTGAACTACCCTGTAAAAGAAACCATAAATATATTTGGGACTTTTTGTATTTTTAGAAATGAAAAAGTTCTGAAACTATCACAAGAACTTTACAACACATTTAGAAAAGATCTCACATTACAGCCACCCACCTTAACTGACAACTAAACTATTTTCACTTCATCAAAAACATTTTTTTTTTATCTCAAGTGAATTTTCTTCTCCATATATCAGAGTTAGAAGAAAAACAACAAAGAACATATATAGGTTTCTATTTTAAACCTCATTATAAATCATATACGGCATAAAAAATAAATCTTATTTTATTTAAATCAAGCAAGTTTTATTCCAGTCTGTTTTTCTTCAAACAACAGCATACATTTTCTGTATTCTAAACTCAAATAGTTTTAGTGCCCAGATCCATATTCACAGAATACATTATTTAACATGACTTATGAATAATATTTTTCTTAATGTTTCTCTTTCGACATCTGTCATCCATGTTGTAATTTTCATCATAGACCTTAAAGTACGAAATGTCAGTTAAAGAGAAAACAGTTCTTAAATGGAAACTGTTATTTAGATATTTATTTATATAAACTTGCAAAATTAATACTTTTCAGTTGCTAACATGTTTAAATGTTAATTGGTCAGCGAATTAATAACTCGCATAGCATGTTTTTGTAAAATAATACTCCTATGCTAAGAAATCGACTTTCCTCTTCTGTGTGAAAACTGGATAGAAAGGGGATATGAGTGCACTGACAAGGAACCTAGCTGGCACTGGCTCATATGCACTAGACTGAGAAAAGGGCAACAGAGCAGGAAAATGTTAAATAATCCAGAAAATTGAATGAGCATGTTGGGTCTGCAAATGTATCAGACACTGTGTGGCGAAGTGCTTCAAAATACATTGGCAAGGGCTATTTTACTGAAATCCATCAAATAAAAAGGAAAAGTATTTCCATTGTAAATTAATTTAGATATTTAAAATCCAGATATCATAAAAAGCATGACATAAAAAACACAATTGAGTTACTACAACACTGTGGAGAAATCTGAGAGCCAGTTAGAAGCATTTTACTGGTAGCAGTACTCAAGTCATCAATACTTTGCATTTTATACAATAAAGTATCAACAAGGAGGTCCCTACTTTGCGAAAAACAGTAAAAATACCCAGTATAGGGAAGACTGCTGACAAACCAAATAAGTGAGAATATACATACAGAAACACAAGCACTCCCCTATGACAGTAAAACAGGTAAAGCTAATTCAATTCTTTCCCGAAAGGCCGTGGTGGTAATATTGTTCTATGGAGGAAATAGGATGAAGCACTGAGCAGAGGCTGAAGTACATTAAGGGGAGGTCCTTCAATATTTGTCTGAACACTTACGACTATGTCTTCTTTTTAGCTCCGCATTAACTAGAAGTGTTGCAGAAATTTTGAACATCCCCAAAAGAGCATCTGCATATTTACCCGAGAATGGCAGCTCACAGATTTCAATCTGACTCTACACAATGTAATAGGGATGAACTCCCCACTGCTGATAGACATTAAAAAGATATTAAGCTCCCAAAGTGCTACACAAAAGTAACTCTCCAAAAAAACTAACAAGTCTACACACACTCCGTATAAGATCATTCAGTTTTCAGTTTGATCTCTAAAAAAATGAGAAGTTTAAAATCTTTTGTCATGCTATGTTAAAAGTGTTTGGGTTTTTTTTCCCCTGCTACTCTGCCTTCAGCACATCCTCACAACGTTTCTCCATTTATCTGTCTACAACCATTTCTAGGAGCAGTTCATATGAGAAGCTCAGCAGATGACCAGCTCCACTAGGTATTTGGTAATTGTTGCTACCACTAGCCTGGTGGAATTGATTGGGGAACACACAGAGAGGGATGCCTTGTGAGGTGGAAACTCAACTGGGGACTGCAGATCCAACAAGAAGCTTTGTGGAAATAGGTGTCACTTTGTGGGAGCAATTGCTTAGGCTATCACGGGATATTGAAGAACTCCTCAAAAATGCATTAGAGAATCAAAGCAACACTCGAGGTCTCTTTATGATGCAGGAATAGCATTATAACATAATATAAAGCTCACAAAAGTAAATTTTATATAATACCCTGCCTTCAACATTGTAGACATGCAACTATACAAAGCAAGATGAGAAACAAACTTATAACAGTTTAATGTTTGTGCTAAAATTATTTGAAAGTGCAGCAGCTGTTTGCTGAAAATCCATTGCATTATTATGTTGCCAAAAAGAGCAGGTTGGTAGAATAGAGTGGAAAATAGATCAAGGGTTTGGTCCTACAGTAATGTGGGCGCTGCTGGGATCGTGATAAAGAAAGACCTTTGCCAAAAAGCAAAGCTCTCAATTTCACACTCTGTTGTTTTCAAAACTCTCACCTGATGCTCATGAGATGAATTATGACTGAAAGAATGAGATCCCAAACACAAGGTGCTGAGATGAGCTTTCTCTGTAGACTGGCCAAACTCTGTCTTAACGATTAAGATGAGGAAGTCCATCATCCAGGGGGAGCCTCTTCTCAACATTCAAAGGGAGCAACTTGGGGTGATTTGGGTGGCTAATCTGGAGATTCTGAATGAGCTGGAGAGTCTGTGGATAAGGATCTCTGCATGTTTCGGACATATGGACGGATGGATGGATAGATGTAAGGAAAGCACCAGAAATATTAACGTTATAACTAAATGTTCCATTGTTGAAATCATTTTTATGGAGCAATCAGTATAACAGGACTAGCAACAGAAACAATTATTGCTATTTCTATATTAAGAATGTAGAATATATATTGTATTAATAATAACTATTATTATTGTGATCCAGTTGTTCAAATTAGATTTTGTCCAATTTGAGATTTCAGGTTTTTTTATTGAATTTGAATACAATCAAAACAAAGACTAGCAATTCAGGATAGACTGACCATATAAATATCAAACAAAGTCACTTTCCATTATGTATTTATTTTTTTTTTTTTTACCTTCTTCCACGATTTCAAATGCTCAGGCACATGTCAAAGACAATTATGAAAATAAATTTAAAAAATGGGTCACTGCATCTTTTGGTATATCCTTATTGTTTGAAGTACAGTCAGACACAAATAATTTCAGGCATTTCCACACACCCATGAATGTATTCTATTCTTTGATCCCTCTAATCATCTGTTTGTCTCTTCTTGCCAAGTCATTTGGATCAGCTTTCAGTTCACATTTACCATCAGGGCCTAATGCATCTGGAGGGGAGGTGATTCCTGAGAAAAATGACCGTGCCAATAAGCGATGTAGCAAAAAATAAGGTTCCATTTATCTCTGAGCATCTCCACATGTCTCTATCTATCTTTTAACCCTTTAGTCTGTCACTCTGATCATTTCCACCTGCCTGGCAGGAACAAAGAACTAGAGATCTGTAATCATCAGTCTTACACACCTCTCTTTTCCAGTCTTCAGACTCAAATTCCAAAAACTCTCTATGTTACATTTCATGCTGATTAAATGACTGTTATGTTACAAGAAAAATAGAAATCTCTTTTAAAAAGGGTGAAAAGAGTCTCAGTATCACACAAAAGTAATTATCAGAGTCCATATTGCACAACAGCTAAAAACATTTTCAATTATTATTGTGAATGATATTTTATTCTGTAAACTGATGAATGATTATACGAATGCATCCACTCAGTGTTATTTGTAGTTATGAAGGCTGCTTCAGTTACTTTGGAAGTTTAATGGGTTTAAACTTTTTTAATTTACCAATGTCGCTGCTCACAATTGCGGTACATCAGAACAGAGTGCACTGCTGCTTAATGCAAAAATCACAATAATTTCTTTATACATCCATACATCCAATCAACAGGGGAGCAGACTCGCCTATTTTCCTGATCATGCATTTCATGTAGCCTTTTTACCCTCAGGTTTTCTCAGAACACGACATTAACTCACCCGATCCCCATGTCCCATCTGTGGTTATGTAATCCCATTTGCTGGTGCTCTTATTAGAACCATTCTGGCTCTGTTTGATGGACTCCCATTGTTTTTAGCCATTTCTAGCTAGCAAGTATAACATTGTGAGCAACTGGCAAAAGAGGGGCCATCATTGAAGGGGCTCAACACCTTTAGTGTTGGTCCCCTTTATACTTCCAAAACAAATTCAATCTCTTGAGGCATGGACTTCACTAGCACTGTTACCACCTTAAAATATATTTAGTGACTTTTCAGACCCTTCAAGTGACTTTTTTTCTTCTTTTTTTTTTTTAAAGCGACTGTGACAAATCTAATGACTTTGTTACTGAAGACTTTGGTACCAAGACATGATTTATCTGAGGTAATTGTACAGAGCAATCAGCGAGTGCTACTGGGAGCCCCTCCCACTTCCCAATCACTGTAGTCACAGCCGTCCTGCAGTCATCGTAGAGAATATATCCACTTAATTTTATGTTCACAATGCAAATGAATCATGCATGTGCAAAGCTACTGCTAATCCAGCCCTCAGTTATAAAGTATGATGCAAACAGATTATTTTTTTCCACTGACATCGTTGTCGCACTAAAATAAATCCCTGCACTTGGATCCAACAGCCTTAGTCACCTATTGTTATTTAAAGCTAAGAAATTAATTTCTAAAGGTCATTTTTAGTACTATACATACTTAGAATGTTTTTGTCTCTCTCTCCCAGTACAACCTGGATCACTTGACCAAATATGCAAGTTGGACTCCTCCTTTAATTCATGTTGACCACCACTGGTCTGGAATACCCTACAAGAACTGCAGCTGTGGAGATTCTCTGACTCAGCTGGCTAACCATTACAATTTGGCCTTTCCTAAACTCACTAAAACTTTTATCCTTAATGATCTGCCCTTTTTCTAGCACACAATTTGGGAAAATGTTAACCTCATACCTTATATATTCCATTAAGAAGAAGTGTCATTCGCTATAAGACTATATCCACTGCCTAATAGCAGTTCAATATTGGAGGTTCAGTATTTGCAAATTAACTTATTTGCTGATTTTTCTGTGGAACACAACTACAAATTACTTGAGCCTATTTGCAGATTTTTTTCATAGAACATATCTAAAATATTATATTAGTTAAATATGAAATATTAATTTCAATTAAATATTACTGATTTTCCTTGCCGCTAATTGGCTGTACCCTCAAGAGCAAATATAAAGAGGACCGTGGATATCAGCTTTCGTGGTAGTGCCAAGATGGCTAATGCTGTGTGTATTTATGTATATTAAAGTGTAACTGGTGTGTGAACAATTAAAACAAGCAAGTTTTAGAGGGGATCGTTAAGTGTAACTAACCCCAAAAAGAATTATTTTGCAGATACATTGCCTAAATCGGCTCTTATGAGTTTTGTCTTTGTCTTTCTGTGCAAATGTTTACATTTTCGTTTAAATTTGTTTAATGCTGCAAAAATTTACCTAAGGATGCGGTAGCCATCATTAGGTTGATGGCTATTGCAGTTGAATATTCCTACTAATTAAATTGTACAGCTTGGCTATGTCATACGGGTAAAAAAAATTCATCTCACTCTGAGACCTGCTCCCTTGGCGAGTCAGGAGTTGGAATTGCAAGTGTGGCAAGCACTGAGTGATAGCGTTTCTCAGCTTTTCACATGTATGATTTATTTGCAACGTGGACACGGAGTGGAATGAGACTCCTTCTGCTCTGTACCAGTGGTTCACCGTACATGTTTCCGTATGGAGGCATGTGCATTTAGAACCCCTGCTCTTTTCCCTAGTATGTGTTACCACTTTTGATTGTTTTAGGCACTCTGTGACAAATAGTACAAGGACTAATAATCAAAAGTGCTCAAGGCAAAAGATTTTTCTTTGAACTCAAAGTAAAAAAAAAAGGATACATAAGCATGTTTTTTTTTTTTAATTGCTCTGAAAATATGACAGCCTATTAATGTTTTAAGCAGACTTTAAAGATTTCCTCAGGATGTCCTGGACCTTTAGACTTAATATCAAAGACCACTATATAGCCAGGAAAAATAAATAAATCACAGCTTCAGATTTGATTCCATGATGCCAATGTATAAAAACTCAAACTCACATACACTGTTGTGAACACACTCACATTCACACGATAACACCCCATCTTTCACCCCTCCCTGTCACGCCTCCAACCAAATTAGATTGTGATTGCTCTTTCCGAGGTCACTTTTAATTAAACTGAGATGAGAACATGACACATGGGATTAAGCCCCATCCTACCACTACAAATTATGAATTCATAACTAATGCTACAGCCTATTGCTTTCAACCATGACCTCCATATCATTTATGTATAAGAGCAAAGGAACTTCTCTAATTGTCTTCTGCAGCGATAAAAAGCTTGATGGGATATGGGGCTTAGGGTATATGCTGGATGCAGATTTGTAGTATTTGGATGGAAGTAGTTGGAACATATGTGAGAAGGTAAATTAAATCAAACTAATGTACAGTAAATGGGATATATATTCTCGTTTAATTTGAGTTGTTTAACAATGGACCCTGAAGTAGTAGGAGAGAGAAAGACATTTATTATATTAATACTCTTCTGGCAGATCCAGGGCATCACAGTAAAAGCTCCAGCGGCTTCCTATTTTTTAGATAATGTAATTAGTAGCATGATGAGGAGCTAACATTAAAACCTTTACAACTGATATTTACTAGGGTATAAAGAGTGCAGTTAAGTCAATAAAACATGACAATGATAATGCAATCTGATAAGAATCGGTTAAAAAAATTCTCGATGTTCTAATTACACTCAAAACATATAGATCCTGTAGTCTTATCCCTTAAAATACTGTAAAGTGAATATGTTTTAAATTAAAAGTTCTGCTTACAATGTCACTCACACACAGATAAAGGTTTCAGTTCATAGTATGTTGATAGTCCACTCATTTAGTGAAACATAAATGCAAAATAGGCAAAAGAACCGTCATTCCTTACCTCAGTGATGAAAGCCTTGGCAGTAGCTGGGCTCATGAACAACACTGCTCTCCGTAGCGTATCTCTGTATCGATGCAGCTCCTCTACACGCATTGTTCTGAAAAGACCTGTGATCATCATGTTGACATTAGATTCCACCTTTTGAAGGGACACGTCCATTCCTTGCTGAGAGGTACGGTCCAAAAAATCCTCAATACCACGGATGTCTGAAGAAAAAGAGAAGAGGACATAAACACAAGTGACCATAACTTTGGATTTACCATAACATTAATGTTCTTTACAGGGTATTTGCGAACAAAGAAACACGGGGTTCAAAATTAAATATATTAGAATAAATAAACTGGTCAGATAGAAATATGAAAGCAATCACTAATGATTTTAGATCATTTTCTCTGTCGAGGAAAATGTGTTGTCTCTCTGCATGAGTAAATTCAGCAAATATTCAAATTCATAAGCTCTCATTCGCTCAGTGCATACATCTAAATCAATTGTCATGAATGACAAAGGGAACCAGACAAACTTTTCCCTCACAGTTTATTGACAATGTTGTTAAAATATTAATCAGACATGAATCAACATTTGATTTGAAATTAACCTTTGAGTTTAATACATAGTAGTTTTTCTATAGTCAACTTTCGGCAGGGCTACGTTTGTTGAGTGGGCAACTACAAGCTGAAGTGGGGAGAACTGTAGGTCTAAGATTTCCAATAACTTTATCCCTGACATGTGCCTGTTTCTTAGTCTCAAGTCTTCAGTTAGTATTAAGTGTTTTGCAAAGCACTCCATGTGCCAGAGAATATAAAGCCTTGCTGAGTCACGTCACAAAGCAACTTTTCACAAATCATCTTACACTACTGAAGTTTTATTCCTTTTTTCTGTAATGTCTCAACTTGCACATATTACCTGTAAATATCATGACACAGTCATTCCATAGTGAGTCACAATGTGCCAGTTACCTACAAATACTTTCCACATGTTGTTGCCAAGTCTGGATTCTCAGAACCTGTGGCAAAATACATGCAGTGGTTAAACTATCTGTTTGTTACTGTGTCATGCCTCTTGTCCTTCATTAGACTTTTATTATAAAATCTGGCTCACAGACGAATGTCACTAAGAATTTTCAAAATGTGCCAAATGATCTTACTGTTCTTTCACTAATGGAGATAGTCAGTCCAAATTGCACAGTTTTAACTTCCTGAGCTTGGCACTTTGTAGACCACTGGTCTGTCGTTGTAAAAGTTCCAGCTGGAAACACAGCAGACAATTCTGGGTATCAGAAGAACCATGCAGGTGTCCATAATAGTTGATTCGAGACTTTGAGGTTGTCAAAAATATGTACAGCCAGAGTTTAGTGACTATAGTATTGGTGAAAGCCAGAAACAGCATCCCAAACATCCTGTAAGCCATTTACTTCTTCAAAGTGACTCTCCCTTACACTGGAGAGGATGTAAAAGAGAGGAGGCCAATAGATATTTGATTATGTCTCAAATAAAGAGTCATTGACTAGTTTTCTGAAATATTTTGTTTTCTTTTTGTTTATGGCTAAAATAAATGTCAAGATACTCCTTTTACTGTGAACAGAGTCATGAAAGCCCTCCACACCTTCTCATTCATCTTATCTAATTATAATGCAGGAGGTCAGAGATAAGCCTCCTTTTCCCTGTGACACTTTCTTAAAGAGTGCTGGAAGTTTTGACGACTGCATTGTTCACTTTTTTCACTTCAGCAGAAAGAAGTTTTGACGACAAGTTGAAAGTTCTGACTCAGATGATGCAAATCCTTCCTCTCTCCATCCTCCCGTTGCAGAGGGCTGCCTGTCATTTACCAGGACACTGATTTTTGGCCAGAAATGTGCGGTTGGAGACACTGGCAATTTACATTTGGTAAATTTTGCAAAAGTAAAAATCAGATGTTTATTTCGTGGCACTTGGTTACCAGAAAACACGTCCATCTCTTAGCAACAGATTAACAACAAATATTGTTATTGTTCAAAAAACATAAGATTTCTTCTCCTCTTTTGAAATAGTTTTGAAATGTCTCACCGACATTCAGATTCCAGACCGAAAATACAGGAAAACACACTATAACACACGTGAACTTAGAGTAAACAAACATGGCAGACAACGTAGAAACAATAGCAACAATTTGTGAGCTTATTTTAAACATAAAAGATGTAACAAAAAGAAAAGGCGTTGGATAAAAGCGTGGAGACGGGGCACGCAGCGGCTCTATTTTTTTAAAAGTTACGTTTTTCTCGTCTGTACCATTTGTGTGTTTAGATTATTTTCTGTTCTGTCATTTCTTCAAGCTTCATCGGTTAATTAGTATTTGCTGTTTTAATGTTTACAATTACATTGAGAACAATATGCACAAAATAATGGCTACAAGTCCAGTTAACTAATTTTAAAACCAGGCATTAATCAATGTTTTTACCAGTGACAGTTACATTCTGTAAGTGTCAAGCCCTGACTGAATGAATAATCTTATCGTTACTACTTATTTATGTCACGATGAACAGCTGAAAAATTACCGGAATCAACCGCGGTAGCATTTTCGCTCCAACTCCTCTCCTTGTCATTTCTGTGGGTATTCTTTGCACGAAATGTTGAATAAACATTAATGTTGTTTCCACATATCTCTGATGTCCGCTGGACTCTGGGTTGCGCCACACAATCCAATATGTTGAATATGTCCGATTTCAGATGGGAGCGGTGCCAACGTTCTACCGACTGGAGCAAAAAATCGTGTAGTATGAACTGGGCTTTACACAACTACATAAAAATTGTGCAGTTGGTGAATTTTGCAGAAAAGTGAAAATGTTTTGGGATTTTTTGTCATTGCTGTTGAATATATTATAAAACAGCTATTCAACACAAAGGTAAAAATCTGATTTGTACTTCGTGGCAGTTCGTTACCAGAAAAAAAAACATCATCTCAACACTAAATTAATTACTGTTTATAAAGTAGAAGCTCTTCTGAAACACAGCTTATCTGCTTAGACACAAGAAATTTAAAGTTGGTAAATTTTGCTAAAGTAAAAATCAGATGTTTGCTTCAAGGCACTTGGATACCAGAAAACACGTCCATCTCTTAGCAACAGATTAACAACAAATATTGTTATTGTTCAAAATACATAAGATTTCTTTTGCTCTATTGAAATACTGTTTATCTTACATAACTACTTAACAATAATTGTGCAGTTGGTGAATTTTGCAGGAAAGTGAAAACCTTTTAAAAATCTGATTTATACTTTAGACACTAAATTTATAACAAGTAATATTATTGTCTATAAAAATAAGAAATAAGCAGTATTTCTTACTGCAGATAAGCAGTAAGAAATACTGCTTATCTGCTTAGACAAGAAATTTACAGTTGGTAAATTTGGCAAAAGTAAAAATCAGATGTTAACTTCTAGGCACTTGGATACCAGAAAACACGTCCGTCTCTTAGCAACAGATCAACAACAAATATTGTTATTGTTCAAAATACATGAGATTTATTCTGTTCTTTTGAAATACTGTTTATGTTACACAACTACTTAACAAGAATTGTGCGGTTGGTGAATTTTGCAGAAAGGTTTTTATTTAGTTTGTTATTGGTGGTAAATATATTATAAAACAGACATTCAAAACAAAAGTAAAAACCTGATTTATACTTCTGGCAGTTCATTAGCTGGGAAAAAAAGGCTAATCTCTTAACATCAAATTAATAACAAGAAATATTATTGTTTATAAACATAAGCTCCTTTGAAATACTGCTTATCTGCTTATACAAGAAATTTACAGGTGGTAAATTTTGCAAAAGTAAAAATCAGATGTTTACTTTGTGGCACTTGGTTACCAGAAAACGCCATCTCTTAGCAACAGTCTAACAACAAATATTGTTATTGTTCAAAATATATAAAATTTCTTCTGCTCTTTGAAAATACTGCTTATCTTACACAACTACTTAACAAGAATTGTGCAGAACGTGAATTCTGCAGAAAAGTGAAAATGTTTCTTTTTTCGTAAGTGGTGATAAATATATTATAAAAAAGATATTCAAGACAAAGGTAAAAATCTGATTTATACTTCGTGGAATTTCGTTACCAGAAAAAAACGCTCATCTCTCAAAACCAAATTAATTATTGTTTATAAAACATAAGCTCTTTTTAAATACGGCTTATCTGCTTAGACACAATAAATTTACAGTTGGTAAATTTTGTCAAAGTAAAAATCAGATGCTTACTTTGTGGCACTTGGATACCAGAAAACACGTTCATCACTTAGCAACAGATTAACAACAAATATTGGTATTGTTAAAAAACAAACAAAAAAAAAAAAAAAAACAGAAGATTTCTTCTGCTCTTTTGAAATACTGCAAGTCTTGACCGGTCCGTGCCGTGGTAATAAAAAGGTTGGGGACCACTGGTTTAACGTATTGAACAATCGATACCTTCCGAGGGTGGAAAAAAATCAATAAATATGGTACAATGGATATAATTATACAGCCCTATTAAACATACCAATCGAGGCAATGCCCTGACGGTAAACAATGCTCAATTATGAACACTGACCGAAGAGCAACAAGCAAGAAGTAACCGAGCACAAGACGCTCACCATGACTGTTCTCACTCTCTCCCACTGCATGAAGCCAGGAAGCACACCACTTTGAACAAAACAATTAATGACCAATGCGCATGCTCTGCGTGCTCTTTCGTTCTTGTGTTTTATTTATTTGGTAATTAAAAAAATATCAATGTATATAATTAAATAAAATAATGATAGCTACTGCAGTGTACGCAGAGCATTACAAGAACAAAGAACGGCTCTCAGTGAGGCTCCAGTCCTGTCTTCTTAGTAAAGAGAAGTTCAGAAAACTCGGATCGTTCGTGAATGTCACGTCACTATATTGCAGACTTTTGGACACAGTGTTGTCCCATATATGCGAAACGTTAGTCAACACCTCCGCACAATAATTCAGCGCAGTGAGTGACCTTTTTTTTTTTTTTTATCACAAACGCGTTTGTGTCTGTGTACAGCTAGCTTTGCTAACATCACGTCAACGGAGCCTACCTTTCTTTCAGCGCTTCTTTCCTAAGTGAAGAAGCGCTGCAGAATTAGCTTTCGCCATCGTATTTCTTATGATTTATGCAGCGCACTGACGATTAGACAGACATCTTCTGCCGCTCAAAGAAAACCACTGCGCATGTCTGGTAGGGCCGCGTGCGAGTTAAAGGTGTGGAGGGGGAAGAGGTGGGGATTTTAATCGGTGTGTTTTGCATCCATTGAAAACAAACATGTTAAATAAACTGGACAGTATGCTATAAGTTTAGTGATATTTCCACAGTTGCGGTCTTGTCTGGTCTTCAAATAAAATCCCGAATCCTCAGCGCCCAGACGAGACCATCAAAAAATGGTCTCGAGTACTACAACACTGATTAGGAGAACAGTGAGCACAATAAATTTTGCATATTAGTTTCATAAATATGCAAAACATTTGCTCATCATCAGAAAGCAAAACAAAATTTGGGAAGAACATATGCAAAGGTGATGATTTACCACTCCCAATGCAATTCATTAAACCTGATCCACATTGTGAGTGCTATTTTCGCAACTTTATATAGCATGTCTGAAAAGCAGGTGCAAACTGGCAAGCAAAAATGTCTGTGATCACCGTGGTGAGAAGCAAGCGTAGATACAAAGACATAAGACATTGCTTGTCAAATATTTGGAACATATAAAGAATATAAGATCATTGTATAAAGAACAAGATCATTGTTGGAAGATTAAAAATACCTTCCAACAATGCTGAGTTTGAGCTGCAGAATTAATAACAGTACATCATCACTTTACTGCAGCATAACATCATTAGGTCTGGATGACTTGCAGCAGTGCATCTATGTAGCCCAGAAAAAGTGATGCTGATTATAATTATCTGCTGCATGTTCCACAAATTATGCAGGCAAAATATGTCTTTATGGGATAGATTAATGCTGCCAGACAGCAGACAATATTTATGAAATTAAACCAAAATAAAAACACCACAAAGAAACTTTAATATTGTGCCGTGTTATTTAGAAAACAAAACTGAACATTAACAGCCACCAGAGACCAAAACACAATTGGGGACCCCAATGGATATTAAAGGTAAAACAAATAAAAGGAAATGTCCTCTGCACAAGAACATTTTCCAACCTCAATGTTGTAATAAGTTATTATGACTTAGTTTAAATTAATTCAATTGTTATAACTTGGTTTAGGTCAAGTAAGTGTTGTACAGGGAAAAATATGATTGTGTTTTTCCTTTTTATTTTTACTTATTTTTTGTTGTGCTTTGCATTTTTAGATTGTTTTGGGTTTTGTTTGTTTTCCCCTTTAACAGTCCAAAAGCACTAGGCTAAAGCGGTGAGACGTCATAATATTACTTTCTCCAACATCCCAAGTTATCTAAAAGTTTGCTCCAGACATTTCCATTCTGGTGAGTGTCTAAATTTGGTTTGTTGGTGTTGTGTCATAATTTTTTGCTATGATTTTGTCCGGGTGTCTCTTAATAAGTTTATGTTGAGTTCATTTAAGTGGGTCAACCTAGTTTAGGTCGGGCTTATATTTTTTATGGTCCGAGTTTTGTCAGTGGACATCGAGGTTATTCCATTATTGTGAAGTAAACTATTTTACTAGTGTTATCAAATTTACAGTATTAGTAATGATGTGTGTTCCGATATCTCCTCTTCAAGGCAAACAGACATATGAAATGGATTAGATCAATCCAGACTGGATTCCAACGCTGAATATGGGTCACTGCGAGGTAAACTCCACAACGTTGGACCGACATGTGATCAATTAAAGAGGCGATACAGCAAGACCATGGTGGATCAACAAATGGGGGAGCAAATTACAGAGACTGTGTTTTCATTATTTACCCCAGAAGAGGTAAATAATGAAAACACAGTAGCGGAGGCTATAAAAGAGGAGCAAGTTGGAGAGGGTGAAAAGGAAACCCCAGGAGAGGAGCTCAGCAAGGCTGCACACTCTGAAGAGGAACATGAACCATTTGTGTTTAAATTTGTGTACAGTTGGAAGTGGCTGTTTTCTCTCATTTAATAATTTAAATGAAACGTCTGATTCAAGCACTTCAAGTTGCACGTAAACAGGTGATGAAATGAATCACATTTTAAGTAAAAAGTTGATATTTAAAATATTTCAGGTAATAAAGAGACATGTAGTGAAATATTATATATTTAAATAAACATTTTATGTCATTAAAGTAAACAATTATTTATTCAGACATTTTGCAGTAAACATTTAATGCAAACAATCAAACCAGATGAAAGAGCCCATCTTTAAACATTTAATGTGTAATTAAACAGTTCAGAGTAAACAATAAAGGTGACAAGTAAATGTTAATGGGGTCAAAGGGGTCAAAATGTAATAAAGATGAGTGTGCTTCATCTAGTATAGTAGAACAATTTCACACTGATTTTGAGTTAATGGGGCCACGATTTGGAAGCTATTGAAGAAAACATATTATTTAATATTAAAATTATTTAAAATATGGAATATGACTTAAAATTTTAATAGAGGATAGTGTGGCTCGTGTAATAGCATGAATTACCACTTTTTTGTATCAGTTGGTCACAAGGCAAGGCATTTATTTACAGGAGTGTTTGGTTCGGAAATGGACGGTCCCCAAGTTAACCTCCGAGCGCTTGAGGAGGGAGCAGTAGAGAACAGCTGGTCGGAATTAGCGTTCATAAATCAGATTAACCTTGAGATAAACGCCCCCTACTCTGCGGAGTGCGAATATCCAATATCCAACTTGAAAACAACTTCACTGCGGTCAGTAACACAATGAAAACGCCGGAATAAAGTTTGTTTTGGTCTGTGGCCTTTAAAAAGATGGCACTGAGCGACTGCGCGAGACGTAAATGACCAAAGCTATATTGGCCACATGAGTAATATCCCTTTTTTCAAATTTGCAAAGATTAAAAGTAATACTGGGTTGACTGAGTTGGAGAGTACATGGCTAGTGGGGAACAGAGTGCCAGAAGTTGCAGACCCATGTACATTTTTTGTTGTTCATGCAATTTAGCACTTCTTATTTGGGATTTTTGTGGATCACGCACTTAGTGTATGTAAGCATCTGACATTAATGAATGAGTGTGTATATTGTTATTCATTTATTTTCTAAACTTAAGAGATCTGAAGAATCAAGCTTAAAGGTCTAAAATGAGTCCCACTGAGGACCTGTAAAGAGGTGAAAAAATATGGCTAATTGTGTTAAAATTGGCTCCATATCAGGACTCTCCACTCAAGTCTTCTACTCTACTACAACCTTTGGATGCATCTCTGTCCTAACACACCAGAACAAAATGCATGAATAATCTACTAAACATCATTAAGGTTGGCCTGATAATCACCCATACTTTTGATTCAGATGCACTGGACTGGAAATGTATCAAAAAGTTGCAGGACATTGGCTCTGTAGTACTGGACTCCTGGCATACACCATTTGATCACAGTAGTGACTTACTAAAAACAAAAAGGAAAATTAATCTCTATGCAGCAGCAGACTGCAGTATTTGAACTAAAAATGTGTCTCAGTCTTTATATTCTGCATATTCAATACATAGTAAACTAAACTATTTCTATGTGTAAGAGCTTTAAAACTTGTCCTGCAGAAATACACTGATTTGTATTGCGAATATTTGCTAAATTAAGTAGAAATCTGTCACAATAGTATCGCTGCACTACATGTTATATTGGGACTCTGATAAAATAATTGACTAAGATGGAAAAGGATCTTTATTCAAGCACCAACCACTATAATTACTCCTATTAGAAATTATTTTTGTATGATCACAAAACCAGGACGTGAGTGTTAATGTTTTACAGTGACTCATCTGCTCTTAATGAGCTACACTGCAAGTCAAGGTAATACTAATTAAAGCACTTTGGTTGAGACCACTGCTAATGATGCTGGCAACAGTGAGAGAGATGGAGTGAGAGAAAGAGACACCAAGAGATAGAGAAAGGATGAGAGAGCGCAACCGAGCTAAACTTCAGTATGTAAAGCATCAAGCTAATGATCTATTTGATATGGAAAATGGATGACACTGTCGTCACTGCCAGTGTCACATATGAGCAATTAACCGGATTGATTAAAGTTGTTAAGGCCACAAGTGCTTTGGTGATAGAGCGATTCCATCAAGGCCAGAATTTTGAGGTTCTTTGTGATATCAGCAGGAGAGACACAGTGCAAATACTGTGCTTCTGAAAGCAAAATCATCCACACACAAATCCATAGAGGTCATGACGCTGCAAAACATAAATAATACCTTGAATTTAGTCTGCTAAATAGGGACCAGAGGACACAGTTTTGACTGTAAGTGTATTAGTGTCTTGGAAAAAAATGAAGACATGCAAAAATATAAAATGTTTACCATATATTTTTTTCCCTCTCTTCTTTCTCTTTTCCAATCACCCAAAGGTCAATTTGCAAAATTGGTGTTCCACATGCAGATATTCTATTCTTGGAGCTTGAATATTTTCTCTTGGATGGTGGTCCTCCTTTTCAAAGGACAAGGCTTGAGCATGTCCTAGTCCACTGAGCGTATCATTGACTTTGAGACACTTTCCATCAAGGTGCTTCAGGACAAGACGGTGAAAAAAAAAAGATGGGTAAAATTGCCACAGTTCTTGCCCACCCAGGAAATCGTCTGTTTAAGAAAAATTTCTCAAAGAAACTGCACAGGTCCATTAACACCATGACCACACATCAACTCAAAATATTGTTATCCCCGTTCACCTTATTTAAACTACCTAAGTCTACCATAAAACAACAACCCAAAAAGACATCTTTGCAGCTTCCTGGATGTCTGTCAGAAGCTCTTATTCTTATTTCCCTGATTCTTATTGACTTTCTCTGACTTGCAAATTTTACCACCAAAATAAAAATAGGTATTTTATATTTTCATAAACTTATGCCAGACTGCATAAGTTTATGGCTTTCACATAATGTTTACTTGTTTATTTTGTCACTTTTGAAAAAGATTCATTCATCAGTCCGTCCTGAACTCCAAGAGCTCCCTAACTTCCCTAGTGATTGATGCTTGCGCTTGATTGTTCATTATATCAATGAACAGTTTTTTAGTATCATGAAATCCTTGCTGCTAAATGTCAGTTTTGATTGAGGAGTGTAAGTGTAACCTGCCGTCCTTGTTCTAGTCATTTAATGCCAGAGACGGGCTCAGCATTTAATAATATGATAAAAATAAATTATGCCCAGTGGTGTAACATTTATTAAATTTATTAAACATTTCACCTTTGTTTTCACAAAACTGCCTGTTAACGCAGACTAAACATTTAGTTTGTAGGTCAGATAATTATGAACGATTATGTTGGGGTGAGAGAGAGATTTGCACATCTTGATTTATTGCAAAACATGCAAATCAAAGGACCTTGCAATCTTAGCAGAAACATAGCATCACTGCAAAACATTGATGGTAAAATGCATCACATTAAGAGAGGAAGAACCCATTAATCAAAAAACAACATGAAATACACAAAAAGCTGAAGAAGAAAATCAGTTCCCTCAATGAAGAAGTGCTAAATTAAGCAACTTAAATAAATAAAAAATCCAGGGAACATGCAATTCAGCACCTTGGCTTATATATAGGAGCGAATAAATAACTGATCTTCCAATCACTTTTTCTGCTGTTCTCCAAGTAAAGGGTCTATTCCTGCAGCTCAACAAATGGTCATCCTGCAACTATGTGCAAATACTGAAGTAACATTTCAACACGTCTCATGTTTGAGAAATCCTTGAATCTCCTATGGCAGCCATAAGGGGATGCTTGCTCATATAATGCGCCGCCTATTTAGCCAATGCTCCACCTTGAAGTTTCAGTCTCCAACCGAGCTTTTGCCCACACAAATGCAAGTACTAATGCATTTTAAATAACCAGACTAGTCGTAGCAGCAATTATCAAACACCTAGTAAAAGTGTGAGTAGGCCGGTTCACGATAAATTTTGCTGGACGATAAATTGTCCAAGAATTTATTGCGATAAACAATAATACTGTAGTATCGTAGTATTGTAGTAGTATTAATAGAGTCATAATGCAAGAACACATTCTCAAGGATCAATAAAGTTTAAAATTCTAATGCAAATTTAAATAACGGAACTGCAAATATCCAAAATAAATAATAAAATGAATTATGAAGCCAACTACAAATAAAATTAATTATTAAGTTTGTGTAAACAAAATTATCTTTCAAGAAAAAGGGATAGTTGAGACCTAAGAACCAGACTTAAGACTTATCACTCAGTTTTTGGTTAAAAAAAAAAAAAGATAAGTCAAGCAAAAGAAAATTATTGAGTTTCTTTTCATTTATAATGAGATTAATTGATTTATTGTTTATTGTGACAGGCCTAAGTGCGAGTCTGCTGAACTTGTCACACAAACTACTTCTCACTCCAACGCTGTTAACAGTTGTAATGGTGAGCTGAATGGGAGTGTCAGAAAGAGTCGGAGGTTCTTGAAGAGAAAGAGGCTTCTTCCAAGGCATCATCCACTGCTGTGACGCAAAGTCCAATTTCTTAAAGTTATTTTTATATGTACAGGATGTCATGACAACTAGCATAGTTACTTGATTGTGCTATAAAATACCACTGTGAGCTTGGAGAGTGCATAGTGCTATTTTATAGCACAAATTAAGAACAAAATCTCACTCATTGTTGTGGCATTATGCAAATATAGATAATGTTGGTAATCCCAAAACACAAATGTAGACATACTGAATGTCAGACAATGAAGAGAAAATTATTACAATCCATATAAATATCTTGTTTCAACTATATATTCTCTGCACTACCTTTTTTCCACCAATTGAGCTTTCTTCTATTTTAATTTGCATTATTTTTGTGATAGGTACACTATGTCACATTCAAGAAGCTATGCATAGACATGTTTATTTAGCCAAACAAAACCAGGCAAAAATATATTTTACAGTGGGGAGTTATGAAGATCGAAAGATAAATCTATCAAATTGAAAAACATTTTAAGATATTTGCAACCTGTTCTGTTTTGGTGTTAACACTGCTTGTTTTGTCTTTCCCTCAGCAGCTACCTCTGGTGATCGTTACCCTTGCCTCAGGCATTTTGCTGTTCCATGGCTCACAGGCAGTGATTTTTAAAAATAAAGATTTATCCTCAGATGGAACGCTTGGCATTTCTAGAAAGCCCCGGTCAAACGCATTAATTTCTCAGCTGAAATTCTGACCAAGCGTGTTTTGGAACTAAGATCTAGGTGAGGAATTTACTCCGGTTGTGGGTTTTTATCCCCATATGGGGGAAAAAAAAAAAGAAGTTTTAGGCCTTGAAGCATCACACATCAGTTATGTCCATTGCTTTAAATCCTCTTCACGTTAAAAATCCACCTCCTTTCACCTTTCTTCTGCTTCATTTTTTCTTCTTTTTCCCCTCTGTTCACTTCCTTTTACCTCAAAGCCTCTTGGCTTCAAACTCCTGGAGTCCCCACAGACAGCTTAACAAACACTTGTAAAAACCCAACACTCTATTATAAAAAGCTTGGCACCTTTCAGGTGTGCATGACCTTTCATATTTCCTCAAATCATCTCTAGTTGCCCATACACTGCTCTACACCATCAACCTGTCTTTCACACAGCTAAACTGTATAGACTTATAATTTTTCACCATTTTCTCTGCCCCCTCATCCTGTAGTCAGTTTATTATTTTTTTAAGCAATGTTTCTCTGGCTTTATTGCACCCAAGTTGCTCAGAGTATTGCATTATTATTTGTAAAAAGCTGCAAAAATGCATTTTAGATAAATGCTTACTTAGTTCAAATAAACTGCACTATAATTAAGCATCCACTGGATCTTTGTGTACTCCTTTCTGGCTTTTAGCTCATATAACAGCACTACATATTAGATTAATTAAACTAGCACCCACTTTCACCACATTTTCATCACATCAGTCATTGTTATCTTTGAATTTAGCTAATTAAAATGTCTCACAAATTAATGAAATCCTTTTTATTCAGTCCACATTACAACTCACTGACCACTTTTTAAATACATACAGTAGATTGCAAAAGTATTAATGCCAATTAATGCTCTCTTTGCTCAGCCTTTCAGCTTAAATGACGGATGATGTCTTGAACTTTATCTCTGACCTATTTGGTGTGCTCCTTGGTCTTCATAGCAGTGTTTGTTCACCAATGTTCTCAAACACACCTCTGAAGCCTTCTCAGAAAACTTGTATTTATAATTAGATTAAATTACAATTGAGGATGTTGTGTTGTTCAGCTTTTCTAAAGATCTGACCTGCCGATACAGATTTCAGCTGTTTCTAATTTCTCACTGCACATGTTTGTTATTTTATTATTATAACACTCCAAGGGTAAAACCTACACCCTGAGGTAAGAGGTTTTCAGGAGTTGATCTGGCTTTGTGTTGATCTTTTTCCTTTACGTTACCCCATCAAATCTGCTATGCCCTTAGATACCTGTGTTTTTTTTCTCCGAGTTTTTTTTTTTTTACTCGATACATTTTCATTCACAAGTTTCTTTTGTGCTTTGCTCCAAAGTGGAACAATTCAGAGTTAAGCATGACTGCTCTGCATGAAGTTTGAGGTTCTTTTATGCTTTATGAATGAGTGTTTTCGTTTGTCTCCATCCATCTAAGTTATCCTTTATCGTCATCAGTCTTTAAAACTCTCTCTTGGCAGACTTTGAATGCAAAGTTTCAAACCTTCCTTTAGTTTCCTAAGCCTCACAGGTCTTCTCCAGAAGTATGTCTGGATTTCAGAATCATTAGAGAAGAGACTTAAATCAGATTGAGAACCTGTAAAAAGAGGTAGTGGCTAGTGATAGCAAATGGGCTTTACAGTTTCAAAGACATGAAGCTAATTACTAAACAGAAATTGTAAAAATATCAGTGGAAGCATACAATTTATTGTTTTTTGAATGATGCTCCTTTTTTGTTGTTCACTACATGCATGCTCGGTATGAGGGACTGCTGCAAAGTCAACAACAACACAAGCAAATGCCTGTTGTCGCTACATGCTCTTACAGGAGGTGTGAATGCTACAACTCAATGCCATCTGTTTGGTTTTCTTAGACAGAAAAAGTTTTAAACTAATGTGAAGAAATACCTGAGCTAAATGTCCTGTTTGATAACTATAATCAATTGGAATGTATGTGTGATTGAATTGAACTGACGTTTTCTATGCCTCATAAATAAATCAAATTGAATTACATTATAATTAATTATATCTTTTGTGAATTGACTGTCATTCCCCACCATAAACCTCTCTTTGGTTGAAGGAAACTCATTTTAAATGTAAAACTATCACTTTCACAAATCATTTTTAGCTTATAGTTCTGTAAATGCATCAATTCTCTTCACTTCCTTTATCAGCAAACAACTTAAAAGGGGAGTAAAGAGGCATCAGTTAGACAACACCTGATGGACCTGCACAACTGTTGAGTAAAAAAGAGAAAAATAAACCTTGTGATCCAGGTTCTGTTAAACAGGCGAGTAGTTTAAATCCAATAGAAAATGAAGGAACTATTAAGTTGTATTGACCTACAATTGCATGCAATTTTATCTATATAGCACCAATTCACAAAAAATGTCTCAAGGCACTTTACAAAAACAAATCATTTAAATTTCTGTGGTTTCTTACTCTAGAGAGAAAATGATAACTACCAGCCAGTTCTCTCTAGGTATCCTTTCTCAAATTACTGACATTTAGTTGGCGCAGTAGTGACTCTATGGGACTGACTGGAGACAAAGAAGAGGTAAATGGTCAGGCGTACTAGTGAAGCTTTGGTAACAGGGGGATTCTGCGCACCTTTGCCTTCAATCCACCTGGCTAATGTCTGCTCCCTGGCTTACAAAATGGATGAACTGTTCCTTCTCAATTCAATAAACTCAGACTTCCATTGATCTGCCCACAGTTTCACTGAAACCTGGCTAGGTGAACACACCCCGGAGAGTGCACTTCTAATGCTGGAGTTCCAGCTGCTTTTAGCGGACCGGAGCGGAGAGCTCTCAGGGAAAAAGATAGGAGGTGGGATCTGCTTTTACATAAACAAAGGCGGGTGTACATTCTTTATAGAGTGTAAAACCCTTTTATTCACAGAGGGAGTTCTCCTTTTTTTTTGGCCAATGTTTACATCCCACCACAACCCTGCACATCAGAGACTCACAAAGCAGCTCACTGAGCCAATAAGAGATGTGGGAAAAAAACTAGACTCTTGTTTTTAGGGATTTTAAGAGTGCAAACCTCTCCAATAAACTTCCTAAATACAGACAGAATACAAAGTGTCCAATCAGAGACAAAAAACACACAGGTCCATTGTTATGGTTTAAAAAAAAATCATACCATATTGTCAACAGGGCCATTTTGAGGCATTCTGATCATTGTCTGCTTAGTCTCCTTCTGACCTACAGGTAGAAATTTGAAACTTCTAAGCCTGTTGGATAGGACTGTTAGGTAGTGGATGGAGAAGTCCAACAGAAGTTACAAATCTGCTTTAACTTAACCGATTGGAATGTCTATGGAGCTTCAACCAAATATTTAAGTGAGTTTGCTGAATCTCGTATGTCAGTTTACAACAATAAGCTTTTGTTCACTTCACAGCTGCGTCGGCTCAAGCAAAAGTCTTACAGCAGGAAGGATCAGGACCTGTAAGCAAGCCAGGAACAAACTGACCAAAGAGATCAGGGCAGCTAAGACAACCTACAACAATAAGCTAGACAACAGCTTCTTAGCAGATGAGCCCACATCTGCTTGGAATTTTTTACTAACTACTGGAGCTCATCCTCTTACCCTGAACAGAGTCCTTGTCTGGCAGACACCTATGACAGCTTCTACTGCAGGTTTGAAAGGCAGCCGTTCACACCTCCCGCCAACCCGTCCACATCTCACTCTGCGACAAAAGCTCCCGACACACCAACCACCCTGTTCTCCTTAGATCCCCTGCCTAGATACAAGACCTCTGAGGAAAATGTTAATTTGCTCTTTCAAAGCAACCTATCAATGTTGCCTCCTCATCCCTCAGAGTCAGTATTGACCAACTAGCCCTAGAAATCTGAGTGAAAACAGGTATCTGAAGCTCTGTAAAGTTTCCTCCTGCTTCATCTTGGTCCCCAAGAAATGCACCATCACAGGACTCCAGGTCTGTTACACTGACATCTGTGGTTATGAAATGCTTTGAGCGACTGAAGGACATTACAGGCCCCCTGGAGTTTGCGTACTGGCAGATGATGCTGTCAACTTGAGTCTACACTTTATTCTGCACCACTTCAACTACCCAGGGACATGCACAAAGATCCTGTTTATGGATCAGCTCAGGGTCAACACCATCAACCCAGACATCTTTTAACCAGGGTTTTGGCAGGTTTCAGTAAGTTAAATTTAAGGCTTTTTAATGAATTTTTACAACCATTATGAATGCAAAACAACTATTAATTTTGTGCTATGATCCACAGCAAAGAGAAGAACCAAAACCACTTTCTCGCTCTGTATCGGCCAAGTTACACACAGACTTGTTGTATACTACTCCGTTTGAGAAATTCAGCGATTTTGAGAAAAAATAAGCAAAATTGGTTAATCTAAATGAAAAATAAATATAGTGCAAACCACAAGGTGAATATAACAATATAAATTATTTTATCATTACATATTATTTTTCCATGATGACAGGTGTGGCTCTGCCTCACTTGCCTCCCCTGACCGCACGTCACTGCCAGAGCAGTGTACTATCTAGTATGAATTAAGTGAGATTAAGACCTCATTTGCACGGGGATGTCACAATTTAATGTTTTGCTTCCCTATTTAATGAATGAACTTGTGCTAAAATATTTTTAATTGCTGATTATAATCTAACACACCCACACAGCTTTCATGTAATGGTTAACAGACAAAATAAAGTTAGATTTTAAAGTTTCTAAATATTTTAAGACACGTTAGCTTTAAGAAAAATAAATTGCACTTATTCATTGCGTATTTTAAAATTAAAATAAAGGGAAAATTATTAATATGATGCATTTTAATTTGATGTTTTGATCAGCTAAATTCTTTTTCTACTTCGCCTCAGGCCCTTCATGCCATTGATAAAAAACTAAATAGTAAAAGAAACCTGAAAACAGGGTTAATGTAACACTAAATGGCAGATTCTGCTTTGTGGCCAAAGAGTGCACTATTTCCTCTGTCAGGTGGGATTATAGGCAAGGTCACACAGCAGGTAATAAGGTAATAAAAGTAGTCACTCATGTTTTCAGGTTTTGCTTGGAAAAAGAACATTAAAAAACACTGAAAAACAAAAAACAGCAAAAAAGTGAAACACCTGAGTTGAGAACAGGAGAGACAAGAAAAAGAAGCAGGGATAAACTGTGAGAGTAGTGAAAAAGATGGGGTAGATTGAAAACATGTGTTCTCAGTGTCCGGGATGCACCAGTAGAGCTGAAAATAAGGAGTGGGACAGTTGCACTGTAGCTTCATTTGAGAGGACACACTCGACCGTCTGTTCTCCAAAGAACTCCTTGTACAGAGACAAGGCCTTCTGGGAACATTGCTATCATCTTAAAAGACCCTCTCTTTCTTTTACTCCATTTCAAATTCTGGTTCTCTCTCTTTCTCTCACTTTCTCTCTCTCTCTGGTGCTCTCAACTCTCTTCTCCCTCCTTGAGCTGAGGGTGAGGTCATTAGGGAGAAATGGTGATATCTTTAAAGGGCCTTCTGTGGCTGAAAGAACACCACTGGCAAGACCCACAGGAATGAATCAGTGGTCACAGAGCACAGAAGGGATATAGGAATTTAAGTGTGGTTACAAACGTGTGTGTGCATTCATGTATATGTGTCTGTGTCTATTGTGCAGCTATTAAGACTAAGTGACAACACATGGGGCAAATTTGGGATTTAAAAGAGGTTACTAAAGGCTCTCTGGAGACGGACAAAAGGTGTTCCTAATTTTACACTTGATTAGTTGAAGTAAAGGTCAGAGTGAAAATCCTTTACTGGGAGGCTTAAATATATGTTGGTGATTCAAATGCAATTCTAAAGAACTTAACCTTATGGTGCATAATGGAGTGTGCTAACTTTGGTGCAAAAGAAATACAATTTTGTACTGAAAGCCTCTGCAGATTACAGAACGTATAAGGTCAGATCATTGCAATCATGCCCCATTCATCTTTTTCACATTGTCATGTTATGACTAAAACTGCCTGGACCTAAAACCAATTGAGAATCTGTGGCAAGACCTGAGGTCTGATGTTCATAGACATTCTTTGCTCATACAGAGAATAATGGACAAAGTGTTCAGTCTCAAAATGTGCAAAGCTGGTAGAGGCACAACCAAAAACTAGAATTTAAAATGGATGTTGTACAGATTTTTCCTTCTCAAAGATTAATTACTTTATCTTGGTGTATCACATGAAATTTCGAGTAGATTTTTTTAACTTTGTTGTTGTTGCCAGAAAAAAATATAAAAAGAAAAAAGTTGAGTTTTTTGCGTGGTACTATAGATGGCAAAAATGGAAAGTGCGTCACTTGGGGTACTCGATTCACAGGTAAAATGCTTTAAAATCTGTAAAGTGTTAGTCTGGAGAAAGCATTGCTAAACAGATCCAATGCAGAGATCCCATTGGAGATCAATGCATGCAATTGTGTTAGTTGACTTCAGTAAGTAGAATGGCGCTCCATTATGGCAAAGGGAAAATCAACAAAAAGGAGAAAAAAAGAGAATCACCTGAGGCAGAAAACCATTTCACCACTTTACAGCTGAAACTTTTAGGTATGCTATTCTTTTCTCCATCTACCTTTGAAGGGCGTTGCGGTTCGTTTTTTCCATTAGGTAGCAAAGCAACTACACTTACATCAGTCATTCAAGTGAAATTCAAAATGTAAAGTGTTAGAAAGCTGTAACCCATCAGGAACACTAGGCCAGCAGTGGTCTCACTTGTATAACCCAGTTAATTTTCATATGTGCAATTTTATGGCTAAAACCAATCACCCTCTAATTACTGGCATTTTCTATTGCACAGACATGAACTTCTATGAGTGATGTTGTTAAAGGTAACATTTGATGAGTTTGAGCAATTTTGGCTGATCCTAAAAGATTATATGAAAGTACTGCAAGCCCACCATTATTGCAAATATTGTCACCTAAGAGTATCAGCAACTTCAGCAATACGAAGCACCTGCAACACTCTGCACACAGTTTACATATCTGTGGGCTAGGATAATAAATCCATAATGATGCTTCAGAGACTCGATGCAAAATTAAACATGTTCTTTTTCCTCCACTGTTGCATGGTAAGCTAATAAGAATGCAATAATCTTTCCTCCAAAACCATATCCAAGTCTTCTATAATAAGAGGCAGTTTCTAAAAGAATAATAGCAACTTTCAGGTTTCCCTGTTTATAACTGAGTGTACATATAGAGAACTGTTCCATTAAAGTATTGGAGGCTAGTCAAAGAACAACAGTGAATAAATGGTGTAATGACAACCAAGAAGCACGCAAGGACTAGGCGTAAAGTAACAGAAACACTTCAAAACAGGGTTACTTTATAGAACATTCACACTTGCTACCCGATACACTACTGTACAATTGTTGTATTTGTATTTTTTATTTTTGCTACCAATTTTTAGGTGTACATACTGCAACACACAAATCTGGCCTGTATGGAAGAGAAATAAATGTAAAGCTATTACATGAGCAACATACAGGAAAACAGCAAACATAAAAAAAGTGCTTAGGTTGGAGCTTTGAACTTTTTAGCCTACACGCAAAGCCATGTGTGTTTCAGTAAAATAACACACATCATCCTAAATACCATCATCCAAAGAAGCATGTTTTCCCTTGGCATGGCCAGGGACACTGGACAGACTTAATTCAGGAAGCAAACTTGCTAGATTTTGCAAAATACTTGAGAATCAGATGGGAGTTCACCTTAAAACAGACAATGTCTCTAAACATTGTCTGTTTAGAGAAGTATACGTTTAGATCAAGGCAAGTTTAGATATATAGAACAATTCATGTACAAGGTAATCCTAAGAGCTTTACATGTTGTAACAGGGAAGACATAAAGAAAGCAAAGCACAAGCATAAACGTATTACCGAAAGGAAAAATATGTTCAAATACAGATACTAAAGGCACAAAAGAAACTAATATTTCAAACAGTTCATTAGTCAGACTGTTTGAAAAAAATCTGCAGTGAATGAAATTTCTTTTTGTTTTTATCTTAGGGAACCAACAGGTTTACAGGCAGTTTGTTCCAGAGTAGAGTATAGAAACTAAATGTTTCTTGACTTTGTTTTGCTGTAGTTCTGGGAATGTTGAGTAAACAAGTCTATGAAAACCTAAGGTTTCTACATAGTTCATATTTGGACCAGCAACTCAAAAACCAAAAGCCAAGACCATTTAGTGATTAAAAACTTTTCTTTGACAAATGGGGAGTCACTGTAGTGTTAGGAACTTTTATCACATGATCCACGTTCCTGGTGTTGATCAGAACTCTGACAGGAGCTTTCAGTATTATCTGCTGATTGATATTTTATTTGCTTTTACACAGATCAGTAGAAACACTGTTACAGCAATCCAATATACTCAAATAAAAGCAAGCAACATTTTTTGTGTCCTGTTTTGACAGGCAATTTTTTATTTTGATCATGTACTTTTGAAGATAGTAAGCATATTTAGTATTACACTTTGTGTGCCTGCTAAAATGAAGATCTATGTCCAGAAATACACCCAGCTTCCTTGCATGCTCTGTGTTCTGAGTCTCGTTAAGCTCTTAAACCTGGCATTTTCTTCAGATTAGAAACATTGGTTTCTTTCAAAGCATAAGTGTGTTGTTAGTCCAGTGAATTGAAAATCTGTGGAAAGACTTAAAAATTTAAAAAAGATAACTTGGCAATCATTTCACATATCATAGGTATGTAAAGCTGATAACAACCTAACCTAGAAGACTTTAAAATACAAATGCAGTAAAATTTGCTTTTTGAAATTGCTGACTCTTTGGGGTAAATTCCTGTCACTTAAGTTTTGAAAATGCTAAGATTTTTATTTATAAACATTTTAACTATGACTCCTTTTATTCAAATTCTAAACTTGCCTTGATCCAACTGTAGACAACACAACACAATAAACTGGACAGATAGATAAACAACATGCTGACGCACCAATAGGCTTTGAACAGGGATCCACACTAGCAAAGGCAAAATTATACTGTGTAGTGTGACACTTTCAACTAGAACTAGGGCACATTATAAATGAGACATAGGCTAATGTTAAGGCTAATGGCCTGGAAAGAGAGAATGGCGAATGAGAAATCATATACACAAGCAGGCAAACTGGCACGAAACTGAAATATATATTGTGAGTAAATATGTTCATATGATAGTTAATAATTTATTATAATCCTTCCCTGCAGGGAGGTCACTGATACCATTACAGCAAATGAAAAAAATAAGTCACATAACCCCACCTCTAAATTAGAACAATTATGTTGTGCTCTGGTAATCATTAGTCTTACATTACTGTATGTAGTCTCTTATTGTTGTGGAGGGAAGAGTTAGCAATAAAAGACAGATAGGTGAGAAAAGTTAATTGACTCACCAAAATCGGAATCATAGAAGAGGACGAACTTCTGCCAGCTGTATTCAGACACCACCTGCATGATAACTTCGTTGAGGAACACAGGTGGGCGAACCATAAGGGTGTAGTCGTCAGCTCCAGGAATACGACTGGTGGGTGGACATGTCGAGCGTGGCGTTCCCACTGGAGAGCGCTGGATATAGAGATGGGGTATATGCATGGCATCGGCCAGTGTTTGAAGGCTACCTGCTGACATGCAGCCAATAGAGCTGACCAGAGCCAGGATACCACGGTTCATCAGGTCGCAAGCTAGATGGAGGGGTAAGGAGAAAATGAAAGGAGAAAACAAGAGAAGAACTGGTTACTTTATATTCTACTATTACATATTTTATAGCACAAATTGTCATGTTTATTATTTATTTATGGTAATACAGTATGTTTTCCTTCTGCAGTTTATCACATTGTAGCAGCCACTTGAGGAGACATGGAAAGCCTAGAATGTAATTTTATGTTGTTTCCACAAAGGCTAAACATGTGATTTAAAGCCTTAGGTGATCATAATCTATTCAACCAGCCCCAGGTAAACAAAAGATGTACAATGCCGTTTGTAGTCTAGTTCACTCTAGATTGACTAGCTTTTACTCTAGAGATGATAGACTCAAGAGGATAACTCTGTCCTCTGAGTACAGAGTCTGTACAGAGTCTGTACTCAGAGTACAGACAATGGACTCAGGACTTAGTGGACTGGTGCCAGCAAACCACCTCCTGTTCAACACGGAGAAAACAAAGGAGCTGGTGGCGGATTTGTGCAGGTGTAGCCCTACCACACTGACGCTAGTAAACAACTAGAGAGTTGACTTGAAATACCTGAAATAGTAGACACTTAGAAGTACCTGGGTGTTCACCTGAACAACACAAACTGGACTGATAAAAATGGTGTTCTTTACAGGAAGGGTCAGACCTGATTCTCCATGCTAAGGAGGCTGAGGTCTTTTGGAGTGCAGTGGGCACTACTGAAGACTTTTTTTTTTTTTTTTTTGACTTTGTGGTGGCATCATCCATCTTCCAGTATGTTGGAGTAGCACAGCCCCAGCTCCAGAGGAGTTTAGCTGGGGGGTGCATTGGCTTATTTCTTTTTTTTTTTTTTTGGGGGGGGGGGGGGGGGGGGGGGGTTTTCTATACATTCATAAAA